>JARUHE010307383.1:0-12330 GCA_031471125.1 Archaeomysis grebnitzkii | reverse complement strand
ATATTCTAGCAATTGTCAAAAAGGTATTCATATATTAATTAAATATGCTGTTATGCATTATAACACTGAACCAATTTCATTGTGTAGAATTTATCAAGTATATGATTATTTTTTCTATCATATGAACACATAGTTTAGTTTGGCTAGTATTAAGATATTTAAATTTACCTTACCAGTATAAATATTCTAGTAAAAATAATGTAAAACACATTTAAAATCAATGTAACATACATATTTTAACCTATATTTGCAATAATAGTTGCCCTGATAAAAATAAATAATTGTTTTCTTATATAAACAATTTAAAATTGAATAATTACTTAATATTTTAAAGATATTAAGAAAAAGTCAAATAAAACCATAAAAAAGGCTGTGTTTATTTTGCAAAAAAACACGCTTGTTTTTTTTTGAGTTGCAACTCTATGACTGCCACGTCAATAATATTTGTTGACGGGTCAGTTTTCAATGAGGCCGCGTAAACAATATCTGTTGACCGACCACTCTATGTTATTTATATAGCGCTAAATACCATTGGTGTCTTGTATAACATCTCCTCTTCGTAATTTGGCGTTCACTACTTCCTTAGAAAAAAGATTTTTGGCTGCTCTGACTGTCCCAACAACATTCGCATTCCTTTGCAAAAGACTTTCTGCTAATTCGTAACTACTATAGAAGTTATCAACGTAGAGTGTTCGCCCTTGATCAAGAAGACCTTCCATCAAACATTCACAAACTCTTTGAGCTAATCCAACCTCTCTTTCACCTGTTTCCGACTTTCATGAATAGACGAACAGATTGTATGTCAACATTTTTAGTGAGCAAAGTTTGAACAGTTTTATTATGTGTTTGTGAGATTTTCCGAATAAACTGCCTAAACTTTAGTTTTCCCCTCCAAGCAATTAGGGTTTCATCGACAACAACGTCACTTCCTGGAGTGTATACCGATTTGAAATTTCGAATGAGAAGATCTAATAAGGGTTGTATCACCTCCAGTCTATCTCCTTCTACAATTTGTTTATTATCAGAAAAGCGAAAGCAGCTTATAAGTAATTCAAACCTATTTCGATTTTTTTAGAAGAAACAGGTTTTTGTACAGTTTTTGCTCCAATTGTGCCTTTTCGATCCAGTCACATCCACAGAAGAATTCCTAAGAATGTTTCAATTTATTTTCTTTTTGTTGGAATCCATTTTCATTGTCTACATTTAGGAGTCAGCGTTTCTTTATTACTTTTCTTTGCAGTGAGTTGATCGGCATACAGGTTTGTCTGTCTGACAAGTAAATCTAATACTTCGTCATTGACAAACAACTTGAATGTGTTTACAGGCGTTACATCTTCTGTTTAATTTTAAAGAAAAAAGACTAACAGAATTTATTTGGACTCATCAAAACTAGTATATAAGTCAAATGATTTTATTAATCGCAGAATAGTAGAGTCAACGTTAATTGAAAAATCCCAAATATGAACATGTCTACGGGATCTTTTTCATTGAATGGGTGCTATCATAACATCATTTTGAAGAGTGTGGAGCTATAGTGTGTATGATAATGCTTTTCTCTAATAAGGTAAATTTTTCTAAAAAACAATCGATTAAAACAAGTTCCTACTGACGAGAGTGTCAGTTGACACCCAAATATATAGAAATAATTGTTTATAAATAAAGTAGTTCTCGTAAACTGTGTGTTTAATTTTGGAGAAGAAAAACTAGAATGTTTTTGCCCAAAAAATGTATCGTATAAATTTATAGAAACCAGCTCAAATTAGATTTAGAAAAAACACTTAAAATGTTTTACAAAAACAATTATAAAATTGTTTTCAGTTACAATTGACAAACAAAAATATAAATAAAAGCTCTCAATAAATGGAAGAAAGTGAAAAAAAATGATGTCAATGGAGATTTTGTTCAAGTTTTTTTTTTAAATTACATAGTTTAACGAAGTTAACGTTTTTTTAGATTTTTAAATAATTGTTGGTTGGTTGTTTTTTTTTAGAAAAATTGAAGTTAATAGAGAAGAACATTATCATAAACACTACAGCTTCACATTCTTCAAAATAATAATATGGAAGTATCCATTCAACGAAACATCCTGAGAAGTGTTCATGTTCGTGACTTTTTGAATTAGCGTTGACTCCATTATTCTTCGTAAAACAAATCAGAACCTGTGTTGGTTCATTTCCGATAGTTAAAACACAGACAAAGAGATAAAAAACTTTGTTATATAAAAAAGACAGTCAATGATCTCATACATAACACATTAGATTTGATTTTGTCGCATAAATAAAAATCTATAAATAAAAAAATGGAAAATATTGAATGCGACCAATTGTTAAAGTTTTTAAATTAAATTCTTATTAATTTGATTTGAACTTTGTAAAAAATTAATTTATTCTTCAAGTCAAAAATTAAATTAATAGTCTGCCTTGGCATTTTTTTTGCTTATTGTCCATGTCTTTTTTAGGTCGCCTTGTCTTCAATTCTAATTCTAGGCTCATCTTTTATTCATCTTTAATCAAAACATATTTCTAACAATTGAAGTTTAGACAAAATAAATTTAATATATTTCTCAAATATCTATTTTGGTCAATCTTTTACAACGTATGGTTATTATTATTGCTATTATTATTGTTATTATTATTGTTATTATTATTTTTATTATAATTATTATTATTATTGTTATTTTTATTTTTATTAGCATTATTATTATTATTGTTATTGTTATTATTAGTGTTATTACTATTTTTATTATCATTATTATTGTTATCATTATCATTATTATTATTATTATTATTATTAATATCATTATCATTATTATTGTTATCATTATCATTATTATTATTATTATTATTAATATCATTCTCATTATTATTATTATTATTATTAATATCATTATCATTATTATTATTATTATTATTATTATTATTAATATCATTATCATTATTATTATTATTATTATTATTAATATTTGCAGCCTCATCATAGCAGATCATACCGAACTTAATCAAACTCAGTTCCGCTTCACTTATCAACCTCAACATTACTACCTACGTTAAGTCATGTATATCATAAAGGTCTGCAGCCGACATATGGCGCTTTCTCCAAGCCGAGGTAATTTTATCATATGAAATTTTAAGCGAATACAACCACGTTGAGATTCCCAATGTTAAACTTGGAGAGGGATTTCCATTTATTCTGAACACATCAGAGTAGAGGAAATGTTCAATCATTTTTCAAACATAAAACTTACTGAAAAACTTAACCATGAAATGGCGTTAAACATTTAGTTCGAGTCATCTCTTGGCCATTATGAGGTCATTATGAGGTCATCTCTTGGCCATTATGAGGTAGTTGAACGTGATGCTACGAAGGCCTGAGAGGTAAGACAGACAAATTCAGATGGAGTAGCAAACCACTTCGCATCTTTTGCCTCGTATCCCTCCAATTATTGCTCGTTTTTAATCACCTAATATCACCCTATATAATAATACACAGCGTTGGTTGGTTGGTTGATATGTCTGTCTGTCTGTCTGTTGGCTGCACGAATACAATTATTTTGTTTTTCTGTAATTGTTATATTCAGTTTATAGTATTATATTATATTTCTATTATTATAATACATTTTTATTATCATTATGATAATATTAAACTACTGTACCATCTTTCACCTTTCTTGTAAGCTCCATCATCCAAATGTTACAAAATAATTACAGAATTATTGTTTCTATATTTTTTAATATTTAAACAATTATTATTTAATTTTTAGAGTATTTAAAATAGTTTTTTAGAATAATTAACAAAGTTTTTGATTAATTTGTAACAGTTTGGAAAACTTTGTAAAAAATTAATCTACCAATTCGTGATAAATAATTGTATCCCAATTTCATCCCAATTAACCAACATAATCGTATCAAGTTGGGATTTGTTTGATTTTTTTAATTAAAGCAATTCCAATTTCATTATTCAAACTCTAGATAATTTGGATCGACAATAGCACAAGTGAGGTAAGCTCTATGTTATTTGAATGTGGGTTGCAAAAACTTAACAAACATCGACAACAACAAAAAAACTATCACAATGTTAATAATAAAGATAATGACAACAATATTAATAATAAATATAATGACAATAATAATAATATTAATTAAATAAAATGACAATAATAGACTTTATTTATTCTTGCACATTACAAGAGCCTAGAGTAGCTCACATTGGCTAGCTAAGGCATATACTGTATATATAATAATAGTTTCTAACATTAAACACATTGATAATAAAAAATCTTACAATATTCATATTATACATCTTAATAATAAATCTTACAATATTCATAGTATACATCATAATAAAAAAAATCTTAAAATATTCATAGTATACATCATAATAATAAATCTTAAAATATTCATAGTATACATCATAATAATAAATCTTACAATATTCATAGTATACATCATAATAAAAAAATCTTAAAATATTCATAGTATACATCATAGTAATTTTTTTTATAATATTCATGATATACTGTACATCATAAAAGTGACATTAAGTAAAAGTTTTTTCACATAAACATTTTTAATAACATTAATAATAATAATAAGCAAATTAAAAATACTATCACCAATTATTTGGTAAAATAAAACATATTCTAATATTATCAATTATGAGAAAAATATGTATTATTGTATTAAAATTGTAATTATAAAAACAATAATAATAATAATGGTGATACAAAAGGTGGAAATAATGATAATAATAATAGTGATATAAAATGTGTAAATAATAATAATAATAATAGTGATATAAAATGTGTAAATAATAATAATAATAATAGTGATATAAAATGTGTAAATAATAATAATAATAATAGTGATATAAAACGTTTAAATAATAATAATATTAATAGTGATATAAAATATGGAAATAATAATAATAATAATAGTGATATAAAAGTTTAAATAATAATAATATTAATAGTGATATAAAATATGGAAATAATAATAATAATAATAATAGTGATATGAAATGTGTAACTAATAATAATAATAATAATAGTGATATAAAATGTGTAAATAATAATAATAATAATAATAGTGATATAAAACGTTTAAACTATAATAATATTAATAGTGATATAAAATATGGAAATAATAATAATAATAATAGTGATATAAAATATGGAAATAATAATAATAATAATAGTGATATAAAATGTTTAAATAATAATAATATTAATAGTGATATAGAATATTGAAATAATAATAATGAAAATAATAGTGATATCAAATATGGAAATAATGATAATAATGACATTGATGTAAAATGTGTAAATAATAATAATAATAATAGTGATATAAAATGTGGAAAGAATGATAATAATAACAGTCATATAAAATGTGTAAATAATAATGATAATAATAGTGATATGAAATGTGTAAATACTAATAATAATAATAGTGATATAAAATGTGTAAATAATAATAATAATAATAGTGATATAAAATATGGAAATAATAATAATAATAATAGTGATATGAAATGTGTAAATAATAATAATAATAATAGTGATATAAATTATGTAAATAATAATAATAATAATAGTGATATGAAATATGTAAATAATAATAATAATAATAGTGATATAAAATATGGAAATAATAATAATAATAATAGTGATATAAAGTATGGAAATAATAATAATAATAATAGTGATATAAAATATGGAAATAATAATAATAATAATAGTGATATGAAATATGTAAATAAAAATAATAATAATAGTGATATAAAATATGAAAATAATAATAATAATAATAGTGATATAAAATATGGAAATAATAATAATAATAATAATAGTGATATAAAAGGTGTAAATAATGATAATATTGATGTAAAGACAATGTTTTTATATAGAAAGACAAGAGTAAAGTTGAAATCTAATATTCAACTCTTTCGGGAGTTGACACTTGGATTGGAACTTTAAACAATATAAATAATAACACAAATAATAAAATAGATTATCATACTAATAATACAAATAGCAAAATAAACAATAATCAACGCATTAATAATAAAATAAATGGTCATAATAATAACACAAATAACAATGATCAACGTATCAATAATAATATAACAACAATAATGATAATTATAATGAATAATGATAATGAATATGTTTATTTGGCCATGTAGTTAGAATAAATTATTTACATTAAAATCAAAAACTTGTAATTAATAAATTATGTCCAGCCCAATGAGTATTTAATACTCTTATAGGACTGCTTTACATAATATATTTTTTCTATATCTATCAAATATTAAAAAAAACAATAGAAAAGAAAATATAACGAAACATTTTTAAACATAAAGCTACTTACAAAATAATATAATAATTATAATTTCCTATTTAATTAATGTCTTTTGAAATATTTTACATTTATATATTTACATCTAACTTAGTAGTTTCGTTTTCAATTTCTTCTTTAAAATAAAACAATTTTAACTGCTTTTTATGTCTGTCACTAAGTTGTTCCATATCTGACAGCCATGGTAAGCAATACAATGGCGTCGCTGTTCAATAATATCAATAACAACAACATTGATATAAATAATAGTATTAAAAATAAGCACAGCACAGCAGAAGCTGCCCACTTCTGTAGATATGTTTTGGTAAGAGAAGAGACAACATTTAGAGAAAAGTCATAACAATTTATTTCTTACTTTGAGCATCATCTTCAGGCAATTACATAGCACTGACTTTCAGGTAATTTAAAAGCAGTAGTCTCATTCTGCCACTTGAGCTCAAAGCACAAAAATGTAGTGCCTGATCGATGTATTCGAAGTTTGATAGTATTGATATTCTTTCAGGTTGATCACTGCTTTTATATAGGCTGTTTGAATCGCTAAAACCATAAAAAACAACATTACAGATGTGTGTTTTCATGAAAGGCTCCCGCTCATGCACAATGTTTTAACTTCCAAAGACTAAAATAATAAATTGTTTTATATATAATGTACATTACCGCCTTATAGGATTATAAAGTTTTATTTTACGCATTTTTGATAAAATTTAATAAGAATAATGAAGCAATGGAATCTATATATTTCATCAGTGTATAATATTCAAAATGTATGTTTTATTGTATTCGTGTTTGAACTTTAAATAACTTTATATACACAAAATTTTGGATGAAGAATCTCATACTATTTCTTAACACTAATTAGTCTTTTGTGGGCACCAAATTGAATAAATATATTTTACTGTTGCCCTCAGGGGACCAGAGCTTACCCTTCAGGCTACATGAACAATGGATTTTATCCACTGCGCAATCCCCATTCTTGAAACAGTCGAATATATTTATTCACATTTATGCCCGCAAACTTTTAAATTACATGTTCATGTTAATTGTGACTAATCTTTGTATTAATTAGCATGTAGAGAACTTGTTTATTAAGTTTTACATTTATAGTATCAATGTATATACATAGAGATTACATTCGATAAATTAGTTTTAAACAACTAGTCAAAAGTTCATAGCATACACCGAGCTGTATACACGGAATATTATATATTGATTGATAGGAAGTATGGTGTAAAGTCTACATGTAGATTATGAATAAATAACAATGACCTGCTAGAAACTTGCAGTTGTAGGAGTTAAAAATTGAAATATTATGAATCATATTTATTCATTTCTAAGCACGTTTAAAATCAAATAAAATAATTTGTTTAATTATTTTCTATGCAATGTTGGCAGACGGTGCAGTACAGTGGAAGACTTGGAAAACGTGTGTTGTCTTCTATAAGGCTCTAAGCCAATACATGTAACAAGATTTAACAACAAAGGAAGACGGCGCCCAATGTCAATGTTTGCATTTTGTTCTAATGTTTTGTTACTTTTTGGTGGTTTTAAAAACTTTAAATGTATTTGTAATTTTGAATTGATTTTTAAACAATTTTTATTCTAAAAAAAATTAATGAAAATTTGTAATGTCTTGTTTTTTTTATGAATTAATGAACTATTTTTGTAACTGGTGCTACGGCGTTGAGTTGATAGTTAGTTAATTTTATTTACATTATTGTTATTGAAAAGTTATTTGTTATTATGTTTAGAAGAATCAGTATTTGTAGTCATCGGAAACTGTTACATAATCATTGTATATTAAATAAAAATTGATAATGACACATTGTCCAATCCAATAAAAAGTTACAAGTATTTGCAAACAGTTCAGGTGTTGGCTTTGACTGCAGCCATAAGTTTTCATTGCCATCCACTCTCACAATTTGGGTCCTATAGCTTAACTCGTAAAATAATGTATTGGCATCTTCAGTGATTCTATGTTTGCACATTTTCATAAAAACATCAAATATTGACATAGTCTACTATAGTTAAAAAATTGTCTGACAATCAGATTGGTCAACTACTCAGGATAGCAGATATTGCACCAACGTTGAACGACTGGTCTTTATTAAGTTTGAGTGATCCAAAAAACTGTTTTGATTCATTAAAAATTACTTCTATCATTAGTCTACCTACTAGTGGATAAGAAACATATTCGAAAGGCTATATCTGGAGCAGTGGATAATTTTTTTGACAATGCAAAACTTGTTGTAACTATAGTTCAAAACTAATTTTTCTTAACTGTAGGCTGTAATTATTGCCTAACTTAACTATAGGCTATAAAGTTTGAATATCAGATGGAAAGGGTTTTATAGGCTATAAAATTAACGATTAATCAATGGAAAAGAAAACTTTTATATTTTAACATTTTATTTTAACTTTACGAAAATAATTTTTCTTTTAAATTGAACATTGAGGGATAAGTTTAAATGTTTTTTGTAATTGTTTTTGCTCTGGGCGTTTAATTAGAGATTACTGTTTGTAATTGTTGTTGTTTTCTTGTTTGTTAGTGGTAACTGTTTGCAATTGTTGTTGTTTTTCATGTTTGTTAGTGGTTACTGTTTGTTATTGTTGTTGTTTTTCTTGTTTGTTAGTGGTTACTGTTTGTTATTGTTGTTGTATTTCTTGTTTGTTAGTGGTTACTGTTTGTTATTGTTGTTGTTTTTCTTGTTTGTTAGTGGTTACTGTTTGCTATTGTTGTTGTTTTTCTTGTTTGTTAGTGGTTGTTGTTTGCTATTGTTGTTGTTTTTCTTGTTTGTTAGTGGTTACTGTTTGTTATTGTTGTTGTTTTTCATGTTTGTTAGTGGTTCCTGTTTGTTACTGTTGTTGTTTTCTTGTTTGTCAGTGGTTACTCTTTGATATTGTTGTTTTTTCTTGTTTGTTATTGTTTTTGTTTTTCTTGTTTGTTAGTGGTTATTGTTTGTTATTGGTGTTGTTTGCAGTGTTTGTTAGTGGTTACTGTGTGTTATTGTTGTTGTTTTTTTTTGTTTGTTAGTGGTTACTGTTTGTTATTGTTGTTGTTTTTATTGTTTTTGAGTGGTTACTGTTTGGTATTGTTGTTGTCTTTGTTGTTTGTTAGTGATTACTGTTTTCAATTGTTTCTATTGTTATTGTTTGTGTTATTTGGATATTTTTGTTGCCAATATTATTGTTTTCTCTTGGAAAAGGACTATCGCAGTTTTTTATTACTTGTTTTTCTTATGGATTTTGCTAATCATCTTAAATATAGTTATTAAAACCTTTTATGTGCTATATGTTTTGTAAACCTTGTTAGTGCAATTGCTGCGCAAGTTTAATGTTGCATATATAATAGCACATAAATATCTTAGATGTGCTATGCACCCACAGGCTGGTAATAAAGTATCACTATGCCCTACTCCTTGAATAAGTTAAAAAATTAAGGAGATAATAAAATTGATAAGAATTTAGTTTTACTAAATATAGAAGAATGGATACCGGTATATAAACTTAGTTTATCTCTAGCTTTTTTATTTAGCCAAGTGTAAACAAGTCTGACTAAGCCTAACCAAGCCTAAAACACCTATTTAATCTCAATACTGAAAAGAATAAGATTTTTCAAAACCAAACGATCAAAAACAAGGGTCTTAAGATGGCGCAAATGGAAAAAGTTTGCCAAACCAATCATACACCAGTTGAAACCGGTTATTAAAAAGTTTGTTCCACTGCACCACATTCTCCTTCCCTCTTTCCCTCTCTCTCTCCCTTCTTTTAAAGGGGAAAAGAAGGGGAAACATATATCTGGAAAAGAAAAATCTATCAACCTTTATCATTTCTTATTTTGGATTTAGATTACTTTTCTGAAACTAGTTTTGGTAAGTTTTCGTAAAACGTCATCATTAGTTTTTTTATTTGAGGAGTTCGCGTTTTTTACCAATTTTAAAATTTTAAAGTTGAATAGTTGATGACATACTTTATCTAGAGATTTAAAGCCATAGAATGTTTATTTTATGCTCAAGTTTCTTACTATATGCTCTGCAGATACTATCAGTGGCCACTTTACTGCTATTTATTAGTATATACTAGATAAACTATAATGCTACAGTGTTTTTCCTAGAAGGGAACAAGAAAAAAAGAATGTTTTTGTTATTAATCCAATCAACACCAATACAACGTTGTATTAATGTTTCTATAGCACCGTTGTTTCAAATAAAATTATTAACGTTTTGACAACGTAAACTCTACAGTATACTCTAATAACTCTATACCAACAAGAGATGAACCAACCAGCCAACATATTCGAAGCAGTCACATGACCATGACGTCACCACTGTGAGTTTATTGATTGACTGAATAAATGTCTCATAATTAGCATTGATTGGCATTTCTTAGTTGTTCTTTGTTAATACCGTTGAATAAGAAAACAATAATAACAATAACGCATAAATTTTATAGAGCGCCTTTCAGGTGTAGCAACTCACAAAGCGCTTGTCATTCTCAACATCATATCAAATGATATGCAGTCGATATATGGTGCACTCCTTCAAGCTTAGCATGTGAGATTATAAGAGAATACAGCCACGTACAAATTCTCAATGAAAGAGTCTTCGAGCGGATTAAAACCGGTGCCAATGAGGTTTAATCTCCAGACGACGCATGTATCAACTCGGCCATGTTTCTGAAACGTTTGTTTCATATCTATTCCACAAAAACCCGTAGTCAATGTTTTAATAACGTTAGTTCTACACCATGTCTAAACAACCCAGAAATAAATCTTTTTCTAACGTTTAATTTATTTTTGTTGCTGACTATCCTCAAATCAAATATCTACAAGGTTGAAACAAAACAGCTTACTCGTTGGGTAATGAAAGAAGAAATGTGTTAAACATAAACAATGTTAAAAACAACATCAAATTGTTTGACAAAGCACAATACCATGTAAACGCAAAAACAGATACAGGAACAACACATTAAACAGTCTATAAAAATGTTAAAGGCAACTGACCCAGATAAGACTTTCAAGATGGTCCTCTCCTATAAAATGAAAAAAAAACATGTAATCTTGTTATGAAAAATGATATAGTATCAAAGATTTCTCTTTTGAAAAAAATGTCATTTATCAATTTAATTGTCAAACTCCGCATAGACAGGCAGTTCAATACGTTGAAACAATGTAAAATACATTGTCCAGATGTTTTCGTTGCATTTACAGCATGGTACAATTCGTGATCCCGTTAAACACTGAATTACATCGTGATTATCTAGTAATTAATTTCAAAGTTTTTGTAAATGAAATAAACAGACAAAAGTTATTAGCAAAACCGTGCGATTTGATAAATTTAATAACATTGTACAATTAATCTCGGTAGCAAACAAAAAGTATGGAAGCCAAATATCAACACAGAAACAGACCTCGTAATCATGAGGCCATCAATTGCTAATAAGGATGTTAGCTTTAATGAATTGATTGCTATTCAATACCTATAATGAACTCCACATTAGATTATAAAACAGAAAAATAAAGTCAATGCTAAACCGCAATTAGAACAAGTCTTAAGCAAACGATTAAACACCAATTTAAAATACAAATGACATGTGTCTACAATTTAATTTATAATTTAATTTAATTTAATTTAATTTAATTTAATTTATAATGTACATACGATGTAATACTTAAAATAGAAAAAAGCAGTGAAGTGTCCTGGTAGACGAAACTATAATCGCATGATAAACTGTTGTTAAGTTTGAAATGTTGTTTGGTGAATTTTCTTAAAAATTTGAACCAATAAAAAAGAAATATCGAAAGATTAAATAAGAAATGAATCACTCTGAAATGCTAAAAAACATATAGGTTATTGTTTGGAGAAAAATACATATATGTATATATATATATATATATATATATATATATTAACAAAAATGACCTATTGCAATCCACAAACATTATAGCTAAATACACAACAAAGAAAGAGTTGGTGGT
>JARUHE010307372.1:0-12330 GCA_031471125.1 Archaeomysis grebnitzkii | reverse complement strand
TCTTTATTCCCTTTTTAGTAATGATTGTTTTGAAATCGAATATCAAATAGCTATATACTGGGTTTTAACTTTGGATGACCCTCTAAAAATCGTTATTACTTACAAAAATATAAGTTTTGAATAAGAGTTGTTTTTTAAAAAAGAAAAATTTAGAATATATATTTTTTCATTTTGTTCTAAGTAAAAATTATTGTGAAAAAACGTTGATTTTTTAAATATTGTGCAAAAAGAACTTAACATGCTATTATTTAAAAATAACAGACTGTGTAAATCATAACCTCAATACAGAATAATTATAATTAAAAACTTAAAATTTTATTTTGAACAATATATTAACTGGGCGATGGCAACAATTAAGACCAATAGCAACAATAACAAGGCTTTCACTTACTATGTCCACATAACAAAAATACCAAAGTTCCAAGTTAGGTCTTTTGGTTAGAACTGTAAATAATATTTCTGATAACTGGTATTATTTCAAAATAGTAAATTTGCTAAAAACATGTTTTCAGTAAAAGTTGTTCATTTAACTTTAAGAAAACGTTCTGAGAAAGCAAAGTAGACGTTTCACTTTTATCAAAAAACATAAATTATATAAGGAAAACCTTAAAAAATAATTTGAATGAAAAACTAAATTTTATTCTAAACAAACGTTCCTCAAAGGCCAATAAAATAAACATCGCAACTAACAAGGACAATGACATAAATAAAATCCACTTATAGAGTTTCTTCTCGTGTTGCTCACACCCTCAAGACAAATATGAATATATATAAAAACAATAAATGCTGTTGGGAATTAATAACACTTTGTTTCATTTTAATAACTAAATATTACTGTAAAATTAACAACATAAAACTAATAAAGCAAATTTTGAGTTTGGTTAATCCTATAAGAAACATACTTCAAAAAAATATTGTTTTGAGTAAACATATTGTTCAAAACTAGTAACCCACGAACTCAACAGCTCAAATGTCTCAGGACCACTCATTCTGTAACTTTAAAAATAAAATACATTTCCACAATCAAAGGTGTTGTTACAAAGTGAGAAAACATCATTTAATAAAAAAAATCATCTCGGACTGTTCATGCTTACTTCATTTACAATGCCTTAAAGCATAAATCAAACCAAATAAAGATAACTTTTTTGTTAAAAAATGTCTATGTTTATTTAATGAAAAAAATGTAAATACAAAAAAATAAAAAAGTATATACTAATACATTAAAACCAACAATGCAGCCTATATACGATGAAATTTTAATATTACAGATGATTTATAAGTATTTAAATCATTTTCTAACACTGACGACGACGACGCCTAAGTAAGCTATTATTTTTACTAGATGCAGTAAATGAATATTACGTGTTCAGAAAGACTTCTTGATGATTTATATTTATTTACTTCACTCTAATTAAACATTCCTTTATACTATTATAAACCAATTTTTGATTTTAACTAACGCTGTAAAATGATACTTCGCGGTACAGGTATTAACTAGAATATATATATAAGCTTATACAAATACTAAAAATGATGATTAGAGGGTAATAACAATGATAATGTTAACATTAAAAGAAACTTTTATAACATCCATCAGTTAAATTTAGTTTTTGGATAATTCTAAAAAACTATATTTTGTATTTCTATTAACAGCTATTATTTAGAAATACATGTTTTTGTGTACATTTTTTTAGCAAACATTGTTGATAACGTATTATTTTTTATTTAATTGTAAGTAAACATTCCCTGTAAAAGAAAAAATTTAAAAGTTGATTTTTCAAATAAGAAAACATCTTAAGAAACTATTATTAGAAAAAACACATAAATATTCTTAAGATTTCAACTCAGTAAAGATTGTTCTAACTTAATAGTTCTGTATTTTATTCTAAGTAGAAGAATCAAAATCAAAACAAACTAATCATTAATGTAAAATCAACAGCATAAATGTTATAAGTCAAGTTTTGAGTTTAGATAACTCTCTAAAAATATACTTCTAAGATATGCTATTTTCTTAAAAATGTAATTTTGTGAAAAATATATATATAGTAAAAGTTGTCGAGAATGTAGATTTCTCCATTTTATTTTGAAATGAAAAATAAATAAGTATGTTAATAATTTAAAATAATACCTAAAATATCAATGATTAAAAGCACCATAATCTTTGGAAATAAAATATTTATTGAAACACATTTAAAAATAAAAACCCTAATTTTTATTTTAAACAAAGATTGCTTTATAGTGAACAGCAAAAACAAACTTTAACCGGATAGCAACGACAAAAACAACGCAAGGACAACCGTAATGGGTAAGACATTGACAATGACAAAGATAAATTCCAAAAAAGGTAAACAGAGCTTTCACTCACTTTGCTCACCTGTTTGCCAAAAAATGGAACAATATTAAAATTAGTTAAGCAAGTTAATTATTCAGACTGATAAATATATCATTTTTTTTAATAAGACAACAAAATTGAATGATCTCTAATAATGATCTCTATTGTCTAAAACAGTTATTCAATAAAAAAATTATAAGCAATGAAACATCCATTGTCATTACTTGTAATCTCAGAGAAATGTTCAGTTAAAGTTATAAGCCAAAATTATTTCAAAAAAGTTAACATCTTCACAAAAACATTCAAATTAAGCTATAATATAATTATATGCAATGAAGAAAATTGTGGTATAAAATAAATAAAATAACATTCGTTTTTATCTTTCAAATTCAGTGAAATATTTTATTATAGGATTGAATTAAAATTTGAAAAAAGCTGTAACATATACAAACATATTTACGAAACTAATCAAACAATTGTCATAAATTTGATTCAATAAAGTAGTTATAAAGTGCAAAATGAAAAAATGTAGGAATTGTCTTTAAGAAGACGACGACGACACCAGACAGATCGAATTTTGATTGAATGAAAGTATTTGTATGGTAGACATGCATTATAATGATCTATGTGAAAATTTTAAGTTTTTCTAACTAATTTTATTTGAAAAAAGTTCATTAAGGATTAAAGCATCATCCAATGACAAATATGTTTGAACAATGTATATTTTCCATAATTATATGTATACAATACATTCAATAAGCTTATAAACTGCAAATAAACAAAGATACATATATTTAGGAATAAATAATATTTAATAAAAATCTACTGTCTTATGTATTAAAAAACTTCTTTAACAATAAATAACTACATTTATTTCATTCACCATGTATTTTACGAAATCAATTTATACAAATTTCTTGCGGTGTCAAGAAAATTGAAGAAATATTTGTCTGTACAAACCTGATTTAACTTTTACCACAGTGAACGATTCACAGTTACAAAACGGATGCGATACGAGATGCCGAGCTAGATTATCGGATGCAATTACTAGAAATTTACAGTCTTGGATGCAAATTTACGCCTGTGCATCTGCATCCGACTGTAACCATTATTTCTTGAAAAGTTAACTACCATGAGTTCATGTATAATAAATATTTACAAGCTGAAGAACTAATGTTTAAATATATTGTGAAAAAGCTTATGAAAAATTAAAAAAAAAACTATTTACCAAAAAGAAGAAAATGCATTCTCTTTAACTAAAAACGAGCAAAAATTATATACTTTGACAAACTTTTTATTTGTGCTAAACGTTCATGGTTTTCCTCACATTATGATGTGAAAATAGTGGCCAAAGACGCATTAGTCACTGAGGAAATGCAACTGTCTGAAACATCCAATCATTCGAATCTGATTGGACTTCCCACCCAGTGAAGCATGATCAACTTTTGAACGCAGCATCGTATGTCCTATTCGCAATTTCGTCAGAAAACTATCACGCCTTGGGAGGCGGTCATGTGTAGACCAGTAGTACATGTTGTGGCGGATCGATCTTAGCTTAGCATTAGTAGTCAGAGTGAGACTAGATCCTGCCACTGCATTGACCAATTATGAATCAATGAATGGAACATTTAGTATCTTCAAAAAGAATGGTTATGCAAGCTTGCTGGCCCTGCACTGTTGCACGTCTCGCGGCTACATCGAGAATCCCTACCTGTCCTGGAACCCAACAGAAACCTGACATTATCTGGTGGGCAGGCCCATGCCAGTTGAGGGAATCTTTTGAAAATATAAATTGTTATTCTTTGGGATAGGGCATTATCAATTTGTCGAAATTGATTCCTCCGAAATATCATTTTGTCGAAAAATAATTCTTCGAAAAATTCTCTGATTACAATTTCGACAAAATGATATTTCGGAGGAACCAATTTCGATAAAATGATATTTCGCAGAAAACATTTCGATAAATTGACATTTCTGAGAAAGCAAGTTTTTGTAATGTAAATTATAAATATTAAATACTGCATTTATAGAAATATCATCTCCCGAATTACTTTCTTTGAAATATTAATTTGTCGAATTGTTTCCTCAGAAATATCATTTTATCAAATTAATTCCTCCGAAATGTCATTTTAGCGAAATTAAGGGTCCATATCACTTTGTCGAAATTGTTTCCTCCGAATTATCATTTTATCGAATTGTTTCCTCAGAAATATCATTTTATCGAATTGATTCCTCCTAAATATCATTTTGTCGAAATTGATTCCTCCGAAATATCATTTTGTCGAAGTATCATTTTAGCGAATTGTTTCCTGCGAAATATCAATTTGTCGAAATATCACTTTATCGAAATTGCATTTGTAGAAACATTCGCTAAAATGATATTTCGGAGGAATCAATTCGATAAAATGATATTTCGGAGAAACTAATTAGCTGAAATGATATTTCGAACAAAACAATTCGACAAAATGATATTTCGGCAGCGCAGTGCTTCAATACTATTGAAGATTCGAATGCCGTGTAAATAATGTGATATCGTCCAATTTTACTTGGTCAAATCAACTTGATTGGATCAGTTTTTTGTAATTCAAACTTCCATTTTGTTTTCATTTTTTAAAACTGATTTTTAATCTGTCACGATTTGATATTAATATAATACGAAATCAATATTTCTATTTGCAATTGCCAAGAAGGGCGGTGAAATCGCGCTCTAGGTTTTGATTGATGTGTCATTTTACACTATTATTGTTAATGCCATAACTGTATTTTTATCGAAATATTGAATGAATAATCAAGTTACTTCATTAAATACAAATAAAATTAAATAAAATGAACAAACAAATAAATGTTCAAGGTAAATTAAAAAAAATAAATGAGTTTAACTAGCAGACGAACATTGAGCGGCCATTTTCGGAGGAAACAATTTGATAAAATGATATCTCAACAAAATTATATTTTGCTAAAATGACATTTCGGAGGAATCAATTCGATAAAATGATATTACTGAGGAAACAATTCGACAAAATTATATTTCTGAGAAAACAATTCGACATATATATATATTTATTTACAGACATGCATACATACATACATATATGTATGTCTGTATTTGTATGCATACATACACATACAGACGTAGACTTCGTTCAAGCAGAGCTATATATAATGCCTGAGTGATAATTACCCCAAAAAACCTACGATTCAATGAATTTTTTATTAAAAATTACCCTACAATCGTCAACTTTATGTCCCTATATGGTTAAACTTGAAAATAAAAGTTGGTGGAGCCTATATGATAAATTTTGCACAATTGACATGTTTTTAATCCCTTATTTATATAATTAGAGCTATAAAAATTAATTTTACATTGAATAAATGTGAACGATTAAATGTGTTTTAAGTGTTATTTACCTTCCGCTTAACACTTTAACCATCTGAGTGATTTCATAAATGCATCGATAACAGTACGTATTACAAATCAAGTTTAGTCAGGCGAATTGAAACATTAAAAAACATGAATTAATTAGTTTTGACACACGGGTGTGTCATAATACGGAGTAAGACATTGGTGGACATGACACACCCGTGTGTCAAAATACGATTAAAGTGTTAAAAAGCCATGAACATGATATTTTGTAATAGAAGGTAAGAAATCAGCGAGACTTGGCATATTTTTGACTGGCAGAAATTGTTGTAGGTGGAGTCAAAACTGCTGTAGCTTTAGATCGCACTATAGCACGAAAGCAAGTTTCTGTTTTCCGTGTAGCACTTTTGCTGATTTTATCTAGAATGGCAGCAGCAGCAGCAGCAAACACACCCATTATTTTTTATTCAGCGGAATGATGACCTAGTCTTTTTTTCGATTGTGCAGTTTTTGTTCCACCAAGGAATTGGTGTTTGGTCTGGTTTGTTCTTTTTTTGTGGGATGAATTTCTTGGCGGCATTAACAATATTAGATTGTGGTGTTATCAAGTATCTCTAATTGTGTGGTAGCTTCTTTCTTGGCAGATTTTCCGTTATCAGTTCCTGTTGGGAGGTGATGACTATTGGATACTGGATAGTGGTCACTGCCGTACGAATGCGGTAAATCTTTCCATTCAAAATTGAAGCTTCAGTTTGTAGAAACCAAAGCCAGATCAATGTTTCAGGTTGTTTGATCATGTAATGTTATGAGGTAAGGTGTTCATTATTGAGACATTCCCAAATCATGTTCATTGGTAATACCTTCTATTATTCTACCTATGGCATCATTTCTGTGATCAAACATTGAAATCTCCTACCAGGAGGAATGGTGTGGGTAGCTGATGAATCATTTCATCCAAATCAGCCCTTTGAAGTTGTTAATTGGGCGGTAAATATATTGACGCAATTGATTCAAGTAGACCGCTTTACATTTGGATAGCTACAAACTGCAAGTTATTTTGTAGTATCAATCTTGTATGATGAATGCCGGAGCGAACAACAATAATTACGCCTCCTTTATATATAAATTATAAATTACCGATCTTGATGTTACCAGGATTTGTTTTTGTCTCCTGTAGACATATACTGTCAGGATCTTGATCATGAATAAGATCTTCCAGCTCTTCGTATCGGGAGTAAATTCCTCTATAGTTCTATTGTAGTATTGTGTGTATATCCATTATACAGTTATATTTGATTATAATATGCTGTGGATTTCAACTGTTCTTTCATGAGTCTAGTGAAATATCAATGTTACTTTATGGGGACAGTGTTTTAAATGTATCTTCTACTGTTTCCATGGTGTCTGCCGGTGAGGTAGTGGTATGGGCTGCGCAACAGACGGTTTTATTTCTGTTCGCACTACGGTATTCATCAGGTGGTGAGGTGTCAATGGTAAAATTGACACTTTAAAGTTTATCTTTTTATAGATAAAGATTTTATAGAGTTATAAGATACAATTTAATTTATAAAATCATGGCATTTAAAATGATCGTACAAAATCGGTAGAAAAAAAGTATACTTTTCGGCCCAACGATGGTTGCAGGGCAAGTATCACAATATATTATTTGATCACCACAAAAATTTTCTATTTCTTCTTCTTTGTGAGGTTTGCCTATGCCATTACCGAAATTAGGTATACTGTTATACACCAGATTCTTGTTATCTATGTATGTACTTGTTGTACCTGTTGTTATGTTTTCATATTGATATAAGGTTTTATATTCTCGTGTGTGTTCGGCACATCGGTGATCTTTCTTTCGATAGTTGCATTGAATCGTGGGATGAGGTTTGTACTGTTGGTGTGTGGCATGCAATGAATTGTTATGTTCTGCTAGGGAGAAAGAAGTATTGTATTTGGTATTACATGGAGAACACACTTGCTCCTCATTCCTCTTCAATCTTTCTCTCCTTTTTAATATTTTTTATTCTCTTTTCAATTTTTTAGCCTTCTTGTCTTTAATGTTGTCTGCTGGAACATTTGAAGATGCACAATCATCAAAGGCAGAAGAGTAACTTTCAGTTAGTATTATATACTTATTGGAGATTGTGGTAAATTCTTAGCAATAACTTGTGGTTTGGCATTTTGATTACTGGAGGGAGGGATATGGGAGGTAGCAACCCTGCCAATTATCGTTGGGCGGAAAAGTATACTTTTTTGAACCGATTTGGACCGATTATGTATAATCATTTTGAATGCTATGATTTTATAAATTAAATTGTTTCTTATAACTCAAACAGTATATCTAATGTAAAAAAAATATATTTTTTTAAACATATAGACTATAGACCGATTTTAGTACAATTTTAGTACGAAAACTATACGTTTCGTACATTTTTTTTCTTATTTAACAAAAAATCATATATACTTTACCATAAGTAATGGATCCTTCCTAATGTTTCAGGACATAAAAAATCAGTGTCATCTGTGCTTTTGAAATATGCTTAAATCATATTTAGAATAGTAAATTTTGGGGTGTATACTGTACGTTCTTTGGCCCAAAAATGGACAGAGAAAACGTACAATTTGTACAAATTGTTCTTTTATCTTACTGTACATCGTTTTGGCGTGTTTTACTGTAATTATAGCATCATTATCACTATAGCACCATAACAATAACTGCATTCATACTGTGTTAGCTATTATAACATATCTAAGTTATATAAACTAGGATATTTGAAAAAAATTAAGTCTATAGCTGCAATAACTTTATTTAATTAGAATGCTATATATATATAGTTAAATCGCCGCCGATGTATATGACAATTTTAAAATGTCTACAAAATTACTGATTAAGATATAATCTAAAAGTTATTTATAATTTATTATAATTATAACTAAGTATAAAAAATGATATACCAATCAAAAAGCTTTAAATATAAAAAATCAAATAACCGAAAAAAAAACAAGAAAAAATGACCAAAATTCTTTTCTGAATGCAGCTTCTTTATAGTCAAGCGAATAACGCGTTGTCTGTGAATCCCGAGGTTTAGAGTTCAAGTCCCAAACAAGGTGAGTGAAAATCAAATTATAATTAATTTTAATAATTATCAAATTAAGTTAATAAATATATAGGATAATTAATAATAATAATTAAATTAATAATAATAATAAAATATATAATAATAATAATAACTTATATGAACTTTAAAAATTAACTTTTTTTGTACGTTTTTTGGGTAGATTTTTGCCCAAAAATTTGTTCGATAAAATATACTTTAAGGAAATCAATTATGTCCGAAAGTTGGGTCATTTTTGGAACGAAAAAAGTTCGTGTTTCGTGCTCTTTTTGTCCCAAAATGTTTGCAGAGTATATATTTATATATGTGTGTTTCTTTTTTAATTTAATGTTATTCATAGTTTATAATATCTAACTTAATCAGAAGAAAAGTTTTGTAAATATAACAAATTAACTCAAATAGCGTAATATAAGCACATAATATGGGTTTAATTACAGTAGGTCTAAAATAAGGTCCGTCATTTAAATGCATAATGTTATTTTTTCACTTCATTTGGTCACCAAAAAACACAATAACCAACCATATTAATTAAACAGTAAAACATAAAATGATTGAGCACACGTTTGCAAAATTGCACGTGTCTAAAATGGCGTTAATCAACTTGTCAGATGTAACTATTTCAATTAATTGTGAATATTGTTTGAATTATTGTCAAATCTTTTAGTATGAGTTCGCCATCTACTTTTGTCATTGTTTATATTTATTCTTATATATTTTAAACTAGTTTAATTAAAATAAGGTCATGCAAATAGAAGATTAATATTCATATAACGAAAAGTTTAGCCTAACTCACACAACATATGTTTGGGTACTAAATTAAATATACATTTTTTTGTCAGACTTTCCAGAAATGGTAAGATTTCATGACTGTCCGGAGAGCGATACGTTACCTTATGTTTGGTCGCCATTTTTTAATAGTCTGATAATCTTAGACAAAGGTCATCTTCGGGAAAAGGTGTAAATATCAATCATATGATTTTCAAGCTCTGTTCATGTGATTCTGCAACCTTAAAAACCTACAAATATAAAACAATTTTATGTTCCTTTGACCAATAGATCCAGAGATATTGCGAGCGTTCGATACTGCTGCTGCCGGTACAGACAAAATCAGCAAAGTGATACACGAAAAACAGAAATCTGCTATCGTGGCAGCGAATGTTACAGCAGTTTCGACTCCACCTCCAACAATTGCTGCTAGGCCAAAAAATGCCAAGTCTCGCTGATTTCTTACCTTGTATTGCAAAAGATCGTGTTTATGGCTTTTCAGGCAGGAAGGTGAATAACATTTAAAACACATTTAATTGTTTACATGTGTTCACGAACGAAACTAGTTGTGTTAACTGTATTCATATACAGAGGGGATTGTGGACAAGTCACCAGTGCAAACATTTCTCTATATAGGCTTCGCCCATTTAACTAAAATTTTGAAAATGCAATAACAAATTCTATTTCAAACTTGTGGTTCTCCTGCATTTTATATAAAACCTATTTTGGTAATTATTGAGGATGTTTGTAATTAGTGAGGATTTTGGTAATTATTGAGGATTTTGGTAATTATTGAGGATTTTTGTAATTATTGAGAATTTTTGTAATTATTGAGAATTTCTGTAATTATTGAGGATTTTTGTAATTATTGAGGATTTTGATAATTATTGAGGATTTTGGTAATTATTGAGAATTTTGGTAATTATTGAGGATAGTTCTGTCACTGGCGACTCTACTACAAAGAAGGGGCAAAAAAGACATGACAATTATCGCCCAATCAGTTTTACAAGCCAAGTCTGCAAAACAATGGAGATAATTCTGACAGAGGAAATAATTAAATTGTTTAAACAAATTAATGTCTACATGTCGACCAGCA
Source organism: Archaeomysis grebnitzkii (assembly GCA_031471125.1). Classification (NCBI taxonomy): domain Eukaryota; kingdom Metazoa; phylum Arthropoda; class Malacostraca; order Mysida; family Mysidae; genus Archaeomysis; species Archaeomysis grebnitzkii. The sequence continues at coordinate 1,657 of JARUHE010307372.1, read as the reverse complement.
CGGCTTCCCCCATAAGAGGTCATGCTCGACTAACTTAGTCCAAACACTGGATACCTGGGCAAGAGTCATTGGCAAAGGTGTTGAGGTAGCCTTTTCCTTCTGAACTTCCAGAAAGCCTTTGCCAAGGCACCCTATGTGAAAGTAAAAGCCAATTAAAATGGCTGCAGAATCATGGATCAAGTGCTATTTACACGACAGAACACAAATAATAACAGTATAAGGCCAGTTTTCAACCTGGTCCTCGGTCGGCAAAGTAGTGTCATGGGGTTCTTTACTAGGCCCCATACTCTTCCTCATCTACATTAATGACATCACAGAAAATAGTATGGCTTCAGTCAAACTTTTTGCTGATAACACCAAAGTGTATCGACGTGTCGGCAAAACCAACACGAGCAACAACTTGTGTGGACCCAACCAATTGCAAGCAGACCTGCACAAAATGAATGCATGGGCAACAAACTGGGGCACGGCTTTCAATGTCAACAAATCCAAGGTCATGCACATTGTGGGTCCACCCAGTAATCATATATAACATATGAACAACAGGTCAACCAAGTCTGAAAAAGACCTTGGTATAAGAATTTGTAGGGATTTTATGTGGACTGTCCAGTGCAAAATTGCAGCTGAAAATGCAATCTGTGCCATGAGGAAGCTCAAGAACACTTTTAAACACATGCCCGTATAAATTTTTATTAGGAAATATTCAGCCTATGTAAGGCTACACTTAGAGTTTGATGTCCAAGCATGGAACACATGCCTGGCCAGAAACATTGGCCTCTTATAATTTGTCCAAAGAAAGGCTATCAAACTAGTGAGAATTCTGGCTCATATGCCCGATGAAGACAGACTCAAGGAACACCAACTGTATGCACTGCACAAAAGAAGACAAATAGGAGACCTAATTGAAATGTTCAAAATAGTGATAGACTTTCACTTCACTTCAGTAGTCCACTGCAGTGGACTACAGTTTGAGGACTACTTCAGTTTGGCTGGAGATAATGCTAGAGGTCATAGGAAAAAAGGGTTCAAACCCCGAGCTAGGCTAAGAACTAGGTCCTCATTTTTCACAAACAGACTAATAAATGTTTGGAACTCACTAAATGCAGATATAGTAGAGACAGGAACTATTGAAACTTAAAAAAAACTAGATAAAGACTGGAACAGGTATGGCAATGAGTACTTAACTATGGAAACCTAACAATTAATCCATACATAATTGTAATTATAATTGTATGAATAAAAATACAAGTGTCAAGAACGTTGTAATTGAGATGAATCCTAATCGATACAGATTGAACAGTAAACGCAGATAACAAAAACGTACACAGCGTAATCAAGTCAAGTTTTTGAAGGTAAAAAGAGAGAAAAATAATGACAAATTATTTGTTTTACAAATTTAATCATTTATATTTCTAGAATACAAAAGGTTAAATTTACAATAAAGTTGGTGGTACTTTTTTTAATGTTTTACTTATTCGGACCCTTATGTTGCTATCTCAACATTAAACCTTATTATTAAAATACTTTAATTATTTATAGCATAATGATAGTAAAGTGGCCGTATTTTGATTTTACACTGTGACAGTTTTGAAACATCAAAATTTCTAATTAAATGGCGTATACACTAGTATTATAATTTACATTTTGAAAGTATACA
>JARUHE010307361.1:0-12331 GCA_031471125.1 Archaeomysis grebnitzkii | reverse complement strand
AAAGGCCTATTTTTAATGCAAACATTGTTGTGTTAAAGATCTTATGACATAAATAATTCGGGCGTTATAGGGTTAAGGTTTGCAGTCGTTTTTGAGAAAAATAAATACTTTGATTTGAGCGAAACTATTTGAATTAATATTCAATAATTGTTGAACGAAACTATTTGAATTAAATTTCAATAAATGTTGAACGAAACTATTTGAGTTAAATTTCAATAATTGTTGAACGAATAACAAATTTACGTTTAAATATTAATATATATATATTTTATGTTCATCAGAACAACAACAAAGAAAAAATATTAAATCTATATAACATATTTTTACTTTTTGATTTTATAATTAACAATAACAATAACAAAAAACAAAAAATTTATTTAATATGTTGTCACTTTTTGATTATATAATTAACAATAACTAACAAGCCAGGACAATTGAATTTGTATAAAATATATATTTACTTTTTGGTTTTATAAATATCAATACAAGAAATATCAAAAACTAGTTTTAATGTCCATTAAAAACATCTTAAATAAAAAACAGTTTTTTTGTACAGCAATTGATTTAATTTGCAAATATGAAAACAACTTTCGTCATGAAATACACTTTATTAAGGTAATAAATATAAGCTTAATATATCCAATTAAATGGTGTGATTAACCCTTCAACGTCCATTGGGACGAATTAGTCACGTTTAAGGAGGTTTATTTTCAATGCAAACTCTGTTGTGTTGAAGACTTTAAGATAAAAATTACTCAGGCGTTAAAAGGTTAAACAACTCATCTTCCAACAGCTTATTGCCAGAGTAAATTTTTCGTAGGTGCTAAAAAGATTAAAGAAAGTAAAAAGAATTAATCCTTGTTTGCCTCTAAAGGGAAATATAAAATGGTCGCCCCTTTTGTGGGGTAATTTGAAGAAAAATCCCTTTTGTGGGGAAATTTGAAGGAAAATCTCTTTTGTGGGGAAATTTGAAGGAAAATCCCTTTCGTGGGGAAATTTGAAGGAAAATCCTTTTCGTGGGGAAATTTGAAGGAAAATCCCTTTTGTGGGGAAATTTGAAGGAAAATCAAGAGAAATAATTAAAAACTATTGAAACTGAAACATTGGTTACGGTCGACGAACGCAGTGGGATGCGCAACTTGCGTTGCAGACTTGCTTGCTGTGCAGCCATTAATACAGCAAACAGCTTAAGCAAACCTAAGGAAAATAATTATTGGTAAGCGTTGTATAAAGCTTTTAGAATTTTTTACAACAGCTAATACAAAATTTACAAAAAAACTATAATGAAGAATTAAATAATCAAAATAGTTTTAACCTTTTATTTTTATTTTCTATTTAAATAATAGAAACAAACATTTAAAATATCAAATTACTAAAACAAGAAACAAAAAATGAAATTAACGTTGAAATATTATTACTGATTTGCATGAATTTTTAAAAGAAAAAATGTTGAAAAAAATTAAAGTTTGAAATTTGAAATTTAAAATTAATAATTATAATAATCGAGCACAAAACTACCTCTCATTTCTTAAACTGAATTTTACAAATGGGCTAATTCATACATGAAAAACAGTACCTATTTGATAGAAGATTCGAATTTCGTTGCACTTGACGTCTTCAAATTTTCATTCTTAAGGAGGTTTCCTTAAAAACGTTGGCATCACATTGGCCAGAGGCAGCGGGCGTAGAGCTTTATCTCTCCAAAATCATCCTTGAAAAATTCCGAGGTAAAATAATAATTTTCAACTCAGTAGAAAACTTTCCTTCGTCAAGATAACTTTTTAATGTCTTCGACGAAACAACATCATAATAATTACGGTTAGTTATACAATTCAAGTAAAACTTGTTTGCTGAGTGGAACAGGTTACGAAGAATGTTTTTTCATCAAGCAAGCAGAGAAGAAGTGTTGCTGTTGAACAGTTGATGATGAGAATGCTTCAACAATCCTTTGAGCACCTAAGGTGAACACCAAAATCCTCCAAACGTGAACTGTAGGGTAAAAACTTTGCACTTTTTTTAATATAATCTTATTTCATCAGACTCGACATAAGTAAATTAAGTTTTCATGTGCCTTTTTAATTAAATTTAAGTAATTGAGAGATATAACTAATAAATATAAAAATAAAGAACAATTTCAAGTAAATAAAAAGTAATTGCTGAAATTACTTTTTGTGAAAAGTTAATATAAAAAATACTAAAGTATTTTTTTACTAACAGCTGTTTGCCAACAAGACGTGATTTAAATAAAATTAACGCACATTTGTTTCCAGTTATTAATTAAATAGAACAAAAAGTATTTGTTTGATCATAAAATAATTTAATGTATTTTAAATTTTAAATTTTTTATGTTTTAAATTTTAGATATTTTATAAACTTTAAATTTTAAATATTTTATAAATTTTAGATTTTAAATGTTTTATATATTCTAAATTATAAACATTTTTTAATTCTAAATATTTATATATTTTAGAATTTAAATATTTTATTAACTTTAAATTATAAACCTTTTTAAAATTTAAATATTTATATATTTAAAGATTTTAAATATTTTATATTTTTTAAATTTTAGATATTCAATTTTCTTACAATACATATACAATTGCATTTTACTATTAAATATTTACTATTTACTATTTACTTTTTTTATTATTTATTCTACTATTTATGAGAAAATGATTGGTGCTTCCTGTGCCAGCAGAGAAGGTGTTTATTATGATGAAAAATTAATCAATTTATATTGTATTAATGTTATTTTAAAAATTTAAAACCTGAATTTAATGAACAGTTTCTTCAATGATGGAATTTTAAAATATACTTGTTCAGAAATTCTGAATCTCAACTAATAAGTTTAAAATATGTTTAAAATAAAAGTTTAAAATAAGTTTAAAATAAGAAATGTAAATAAACTAAGATTTTATGTTCAATATAAATATAAAGTAAACAAAGGCGCCCAAAAAATATCTTTTAAGAATTGAAATTTATCTTCATTTATTAGTTTTAGTATTTACTAATACTCACACACTAATTGAGTTACTTCAGCACTTCATTAAGTTCATTAATGTATTCAATGTAAAAAGTACGAGTAAATGGTACGCATTGAAAGCTGTGTTTGTATGTTAAAAAGTTTATAAAATTGTGTAAATTTTTAATATAAAAATTCTATATAAAATTCTATTAACACTTTTCTTACAATTGTTTACAATACAATTATCTCTAAGCCTTCAAAAAATTTGGCTGATCATGAAATTGATGACAAATTTGATAAGCCTAAAAACTCTTAAATTTTTTTTATTTAAAAAATTGAAAACTTTGACAAAAAAATCCTTCTGGTTTTCTATCTTAGAATCTTCAGTTCTTTCATTTGTTTTAAATAAACTTTTCTCAAAACCTTCAAATAAAAATATCGGTTAACCATGAATTTCAACCTTTTTATAAAATATATGTTTTAATAAATAAATATTGATTTCACAAAAAATCCTTAGTGACACCAATGTAGAATTTTATCTTCTTCATTTCTTTTCTGTAAAAGATTTTTTTGGTTATTTTGAAAAAATGGCAAAATTTTGGCAGAGGCCACAAATCATCTACCGTCCCAACTACAACAATCAGAGGTCGTTTATAGAAGCTGGTTTCAAACATAGTTTAAGAAGAGATGACTTTGCATCAATCTTTACTAAACAAGTTTTTTCGGTGATTTTTTCCGGTGGTGTCCTCTTTTAACCTAAAAATTAGCCCAAAATTGCCTTTTTCTGCAATAAAACTTAAAAACGATCAAAACCGATGAAAAACAAACGTCCTCTTTAAAATTAAAAATATTTTCAACACCCTGCAGTCAAGAACATGAACTGCATCTGACTTCAACACTCATTCGTTCACTGATGATGAAGTTGAGATGAAAGAACCAAAACTCCTTCTAGAGGCGAGACTCGATCTGTGACTACTGTACGATTATAAATATATGGTTCAAGGATATGGATCAATTGCCTTATTACTCCCGAAATAAGTTCGTAAAAGTTAGATGAATTTTGTTTTAAAGACATATTTTTTCAATAATCTTATATAATAAAGTAAACGTTTTAATCTGTTAACTTCAGAACTAAAAGTGAACAAATGTTCAGTTGTATGGTTTAATTTACACGTATACTAAATTCAATCTATTTCCAATATTTACATTAACAATTTTTATATTTTAAAATTGAACGGATTAATTCACAATCACGAAATGGAATGAAAAACATTGACAAAAACGAAACTTTACCTCTTGAAATAAAGAATTAAATAATTTAAGAGAGAAATAAAATTAGAACAAATATCCAACATGTTTTTTATTTTCGAAGCAATTTCGGTGATGAATGGCCAGCGAGTCGATGCAATTTTTTGAACATTAAGTCATTAGAAAAATCTACAAAAACTTGAATTTATTGAAATCAAAGTTTGCACAAATTTGTTTACATCTCGTCTGAGTTGAGGATTTGCATCAATTTGTTGATTTCGGTGTTTGTAGGTATCTTGTGGAGATACAATTTTCTTTTGAAAAAATTGGAAACCGACTATACCATTGTAAGGCGCGGGAAGTTGTTTTGGTGAGCCGTTCTCTAAGGTTGATAGTAAGACCTTTGCAGTTTCAAAAGATAAATCATAAATATAAAAATGTAACTATTAAAGCCGAAAAGAAGGAAAAACAGTATTGCAAGAAATTAAAAATGTTTTATACATTATTGGTGTCGTTGAACGATTTTTTGGAGCCACGTCTTGTGCCAGGCAGTGGTATTATAGTTCTTTGTATTTTTAGTGGCAGTGAGTTAGCTGCCCATTTATGCCATTGTAAACATATATATATTTATATATTTTTATATATATAAATATATATAAATATATATAAATATATATAAATGTATATAAATATATATAAATATATATAAATATATATAAATGTAAATATGGAAATGCTTGCATCCAAATTTCCTTTTGAATCAAATGTTATGCACAAATGCACAGCATTCAAGTTTTTTGGGCAATTGCACACCTTTCATAATATATAAATATTCGAGAATTTAGGATTTTTGATTTAAATGATTTGAAAAAACTTTTAAATGATTAGTAATATTGAATTAGTCATACTCTGAGAGAGCAATGAAAACAGATTATTAATGGAAAAATATAATTCAAATGATTCTAAACCACCGTCACAAATTAAGTTAGAAATAAAAAAAACACTTACACAACCTTGAACAAAGTGAGAGACTAATATGTGCAGCCTCAATTAATTAACTTGATAACCATTGTCTTACGATCATTAAAATATGGACGAAAACCTAATAAATTTAATTGGACATCCAATGACGTGTACGTTTCCGACAGACTGAAATATTTAGGGACCAAATACCAGCTTTGATGTGTAGTAAGGATTGATTGAATTATATGAAATGATTGAACGAATCTAATATATTGTTTGCTGCTAAAACCCAAGATGAAATTGCTTGTATGGTCCACTAATTCCTATCTTGTCCGTCAGTATCATTGGATTATTTAATTAAAGCACTTCTGTTCCCTCTTACATTATATGATTATTATTATTGTTATTATTATTATCATTATTGTTATTATTATTGTTATTGGTATTATAAAGGCTTATGTGTTTGTTAGACCATGAATATACAAATAGTTCCATCAAACTGTAGCAGTTCAACTTACATAGCAAAGAAATCTACAAAATCAAAAATCCGACAACAAAAAAATCATTGTTTCGCTTTGCTCGCGATTCACATTTAAAAGAATTTTCATCAAAAAAATCAACATTTTTGTATAAATTTATCTTCGATATTATATTAAAAGCAAGATTTTGCAAGATTTTGTAAGATTTTCTAGATTTTGTAAGATTTTTCTAGATTTTGTAAGATTTTGTAAGAATTTTGTAAAAATTACTTTTCTGAATTTTAATGTTGATGTAAAACATTTTCCCAACCAAAAAATTTCATTATTTTGAGTAAAGTTCTATAAAAAAAAGAAGTTTAATATTTTAGAATCACATTTTCACTTCTTTGGTTAGATAAAATTTTCGTTTAGATTGTTTTATGGTGGCTTAAAATATGAATTTGTCAAAGTTTCGATAAATTAATGTTTTAATCAATTTAAAATTATATTAATAAAGTTTTTGTTTGTGAGTCGTAACCTTTTTTTATTTTATAGATCAAATAAAAACTTTTGCCTTCAACTTTGAAATATTTTAATTTCTAAAGAATTTTGGCAAACATTTCTTCTAGAAAAATAATTTAATAAGTTCTAGTTTTACAAAGAAAAATAGTTTCACTTTATGGGTCATTCATAAATCTTTCGTGTAATGATTAATTTGAAAGTGTAATGCAGTTGAACTACGCACTTTTAACTTTGATAAATTATCTAGAGTTTTACATACATACGTACATACGTACGCACGCACACACACCCACCCACACACATATACACATACACATACACATATACATATACACATACACATATACACATACACACATATACACATACACATATAAACATACACATATACACATACACATATACACATACACATATACACATACACATATACACATATACACATACACATATACACATACACATACACACATACACATATACACACACACATATACACATACACATATACACATACACATATACACATACACATACACACATACACATATACACATACACATATACACATACACATATACACATATACACATATACACATACACATATACACATACACATACACACATACACATATACATATACACATGGAAACGAACTTGCATGTTTTGAGAAATAAATACAAAATTAAATTCAAATAAATACATTTACTGGGATATATATACATACGTATATAGATATATGTATACAAAGGTATATATATATACATATTGAAGTAAGTTTGTATAAACATATGGCGAGTTAATGTAATTAAAATATATCTTGAGCTCATTATTATCTGAAAGTTATTTATATTAAACAAACATAATGGAAAAATAACTTGCACAAAACATGAAAAATAAATAAACTTTAATTTCTTATTAGCTTTAATACTAGATTACGAAGAAACTTCGCAGGTAATTTAAAGAAAAAAAATGTTCAAGACAATTTTGTGAGACACATCTTTTAGAAAGAATTTTCTTATTTTTTAAAGTGCTTCAAAATAAATTAAATTTAACTGTTACTGCAAAGATTTTTTTAATTTACATTATTTACTGATTCAAAAGGAACAATTTTTCGTATGGTTTTGCATTCATTTTGCATATTATTATTTTCTATAAAAACTTTGAATTTAGGATTTTGTTTTAGAGCAACGTAAACTACTGAAGATAAAATGATGTTTGCAGAAATATTCAAACATATATGGATCGTCAAATAGAGCTTACCTCACTTGTGCTATTTTCAATCCAAATGTGGCACCTTTCGGGAAATTGTTTAACTTTTCTTGTTTATAAATGGTTAGCTTGATGACGTCATTTAAACTGTATGTATACAATTATGTTTGCATTGAAAGTCCAAATATGACGTGAATATGGATCAAAAATAGCACAAGTGAGGCAAAACATGTTTTTTGAATGTGGGCTACCTCATTTGTGCTACTATCGGTCCAAATGAAATATTCCAAATGATGTGTTTTAAATAAGTAAAAAATAAATCTAAACTCATATCGGCAAAACACTTTGGAATGATTATCACCTGATAAACTCTGTTAATATTTTAGGCAACTAATTATATTAATATCCATATTCTAATTCATGTGAGGTAACCCACATTTGAATAACATAGAGCTTATCTGACTTGTGCTATTGGCGATTCATATAAAAAATATGTATTTGTAATTATAATTTTAACTATAATTATTAATACCATTATCATCATAATTATTATTATTGATATAATTATAATTATTATTACAATTAGAATTATAATGAATAAATAAAATAAATATTTATTATATTGAATAAATAAGATAAAATATCATCAGCAATTCGTGTTTGTTTCTATTTCCATAAGTATCTCATTTCTACCAATTGTATTTGAACAGTAAATCCTGTTTATTGTTGTTTCTGAACGCCTTGCTATAGTTTTCTTTTTTTCAATTTCTCACTTTAAATTCAGGTCCTTCTTCCTCGCCCTAACATTGCAAACTTTTCCCCTAACTTCGATTGCATTCTATCACTCACCTTATAAAGGAAATTAAGGATATAAAATATTTATACTCCTTTGGCCTAGATTTATTTAGACATTAATATTTCAATACGTTTCAAGACAACTTCATGCATCTTGGGCGTGCAATGTTTGTTTCACGTGTTCCTGAGCTTACATTATCGTCAACAACGAATTCATAGTTTGATATTTCTAAATTTTCATGTGGGTTGTACATCACACAATAAATATAAGTCCTCGTTAATTGAAAACTCACTTCAGATGAACAGTTGAAAATTATTATAAATAATTATAAGTTATTATTATTAAAAAAAATCGTATTATTATTATTATTATAATTATTATAATTATATAATCATTCAACCGACTTAGTACATAAATCATAAGTAATTATGTGTTGTTTATTTGAGCTTTAATATTTAAAATCATTGTTTTAAATCATTGACCCTTCAAATATTTTTTAGTTGAAAGGAACTTCTATATCTTGGGCGATAGTATAAACACATTTACGAGACTTAAACTGCGTTCTCAACCAAACTGTTTTTGTTTTAAAATATATGTTTTAATCAAATCCAATTGACAAATTGTTCAACTTCATTCAATAAAAATCGTATAAAACTGTGTCAATGTGATTTCAATAAAAAACTGGTTTTAAATCAAGATAAGTTTCGAGAATGCGAACTTACATGGTTCGATTGATCTACAAATTATATTTTTTTCTACTTTCTAATCGGTTGATTTATTTTATAATGCAATAGTCAGTTTTTTATTATGTGTGCCACGATAAAGTTCAACCGTGCTGTATCAAATATACAGTATATATATACTGTATATATATATGGATCGACAATAGCACAAATGAGGTAATCCATTTTTAAATAACATAAAGCTTACTTGACTTGTGCTATTGTAGATTCAATATATTTCTTCATTGTTTACTACATGTGGTATGATTTATAATATTTTTGTTTATAATTCCTAAATTATACAAATAATAAAATAAAAACAGATTGTATTCTTACAGGTATGTGATAAGACCTGCTTCTTTTGAGGAATGGGTAAGTAAGTGTAAAAACCTTTGTTTTATATAAATGGATCGACAACAGCACAAGTGAGGTAAGCTCTATATTATTTCAATGTGGATTGCATCACTTGTGTTATTGTCAATATAAATTATACTATGATGTTAAGACTTTAAATTCTATTTTCTTGAAATTGTTTATTTGAGTTAGTATTGTTGAAGGTACTGTTTACATAAACACAATTAAATTCTATATACATTTTCAAAAATTAAAATGAAATATTAATACATTATTATATAGCTTTAAAAAATAATACACCCAAAATATTATGTTTCTTGTTTGTAATTGTAATATTTTCTGAATAAATTTAGAAATTCAAAAATCTCACACTAAAATGATTAGTTATTCATGTTATGTTATATGCAACCAATCTCGTTTTGTATGAAGGTAAATTTTCTCAAAATTATGCAACGAACTGTCATTAATAGCAATTTATCAACAACACACAATTATTATACCAAACAATTGTAATACAATACCCAATCGTATCAGTTTTCTTTGTCAACTAACATTTAAAAGTAAAACAGTCGATTCTGCTTCATGGGACCATCGTTTGAAAGGACCAACCACATACAGTGACCAATTATGTTGGTACGGAATCAAACAGGCTCTATTACATAGAAAGCATCTCCATTTACTGTGACAAGCATTCCGCTTATATTGACCAATACATTTAAATTAATCTAGCGTATTGCAATTGTGTTAGCACAACGTTTGATAGGAGTTTAAGGAATACGCACTCCAATTCAAAATTGTATTGGCATGAAATGGTTTTTGTAAATATAAATTGATAAAAAAAATCACAATATTTCAAATAAAAAAATAGTTCAAAATAAATATTAAATATTAAAACTATTCAAACATGTCAATCTATATTCCAATTTGTGAGAAACCAAAATATTAAATCTGAATAAAAGTGGAGTCTTAAATAGAATGGCACAATGAATAAACACCAATTAAACTAACCGGAATGTTTGCCCTCTCCAGTTGCACTGCACCTAAAATAGGATCTTCTACCAAAGCTACTAGTTAAGCTGCTTCCTGAAATAATATTGGAATTAATTCTCTGCTGGTTCCTATTTTCGTAAATGCAGAGTTATGTTACGTTAGGTTAGATTAGGTTAGGTTAGAATAGTCAAGGTTAGGTTAAGTTAGGTTATGTTGCCTGTAACGTCACAACTGACAAAAATAATAATTCTTCCAGACTAAGTGGATAATTTATCTAAATGCGCTTAACTAGGTTTTCCCTTTAGCTTGGCAAGTCTGTTTTTTAATGACAGCACATATTTATATAAACTAAATTCAATGAAAAAATAAAAATGAACAAAATAAAAACTCGTACCAATTATCTCTCTAATAAAATAAGAGACCTTTCCTCTCCTTGAATATCTATATTTATTCCACCAATCTAAATACCCTAATGCTGTCCTACAGTGCCATCTCGCGATGTTACTTTTTATTTCATACTGTTTCCCTTAATCCTAAATATTTTTCTTATACTTTTTCAAACTTACTAACTTTTATCTTAAAACATTTTCTTATAGGAAATATAAAATCGCGAAGAATGCTACCGCAGCGACAGTAATGGTATTACATATTCATATTAAGATAAGTTATATTATACTGTCAATTCTGCCAACTTACACCATTGGGAGCTACAATTTTGGTTCCCACAACAGATTTGGTAAATTTTTTAAAGTATGTTCTAATGATTAGCAGACACACGTTTTCTGAACATCCAAGTTATAGAAAACTGTAATTTCATAGATTGTAATTATCTTCTTTATGGAATGGCAACGATACCGTAAATGCTATTATTTAGAATACGTTAACATTTTCTAAAATGAAATATGGGAATTTTCCCAGGACAGCATATTATAATGGATGTTGGTACGTTACCAAAAAATTGATTTGGTAATTTCAGACGCCAAATGTGTGTGTAACTATTATACATGGTGATCAATTTTCATTGAAATAGCTTAATCATGAAAAAGTTGCAACACTATTTACAAAATATTTTGAATTAAAAAAAATCATAAAATAGAACTTAGCTGCACAACTAATTATAATTAACAATATTGGTACAATAATATTACAAATAGTTGCAAATAACAATATTTGAATAAAAATATTACAAATAATTAAAATAAACGTTTTGGAATAATAATATTACAAATAATTACAAATAAAAACAACGGAATAATAATATTACAAAACAAAACAAAAATTAACAACAATTTAATTTCGAAAAAATAGATGTAATTTCCTTGGAGACGCGGCATTGGTAAAACTGGCAAAATAATGTCAACATCACTAAATGAATGAAATTAATGTTGGAATAAGTCTGGTATTTATGTTGGCAATGTTGCAGATGGTATTTTTATAGTGTTTATTTTTGATAGAGTGTTGTATAGTACATCGTGTTGCGTAAAGTATTGTATTTTATGTCATATTGGCTGAATGTGCATGGTAAAGTATGGTGTATGTGTATTATTTAGCTTATTATAGCGTGTATCATTATATAGAATGTGTAAAGGTGCTTATATTGCACACATATTTCGAAAAATAAACTTTGTTGTATTCATTTTATAACGAAAATGAAGATGTTTGCTGTACGAAGCAGCATAAAAAAATTACAATAGTAACGCAAACAATTAAATATAAAGATAATTAAAACATTAACTTATTAAATTTATTGTAAAAACAATAATAATATTAACTTATAAAAGCAAATAAAAAAAGGAATACTTATAGCTTAACGCTAACAGTTATGTATAAAACAAATAAATGTATATTTAAAACATAATAAACTATCTGAATAAATAATTGTGTATATGACAAATCAGCAAAAAAACAATAAAATTCAGAAGAAACTAAAAAAAAAAATTTAGAAGAAACTAAAAACCAATAAAAATTAAGAATAAAGTATAAAGCAAAAAAAACAAAGAACCAACAAACAAAAAAGCAAAACACCAACAGAGAGAAAACAAAGTAATTATTTATTTATATATATATATATATATATATATATATATATATATTGCGGT
>JARUHE010307350.1:0-12331 GCA_031471125.1 Archaeomysis grebnitzkii | reverse complement strand
TGTATGTATTATTATTATTATGAGACACAAAATAGTATTACAGTGTGCTCAATTTTAATGTAACATATGTAACAATAGCCATTAATAATGATAATAATTAAAATACAATATATAATAACAATTATAAAACAATATCACTTTAAAAACGTTTAAAATAAACGTTACTGCCAATTTTTGTTGCTGTTGTTGTTGCAACATAACTATCGTGAGGTCCAAATAAATATTATTTTAGGTACTTGTCAAAAAATGTTTGTTTATGTTTTGTATTATTCATGAATATATTTTCTTCACATTCATACATTAATGTGTGTGTCTTTATAGATTTTCAGAAAAACTACATTGTCCTTGCTATGGTACAGAGAGGGCTACATATTGCTCCAGTAACTTTGTTTTGTAATTGCCTTATATTATTTTCTACAAACACGAAATAGTGTTAAGTTAGGCTGAACGTTTTTAGCAAATTGAAATGTTGTTCAAATAGCATACAAAAACAAAAATAGAGTCAATAAATGACAAATGGAAACATATCTCAGCCATAGAAGAAAATTGTTTGAGTAGGCCATAACCATGCAAGTAGATCACTTTTCATTCACGATATTTTCATGAAAATACTAAAATACAGACAACTCAACATATTTTGTTCAGTATACATTAGTTCCAACTACTTTGTTAAGGAGTATTACACAATAACAAAGCAGTACAGATAGCAGGTATTCATTTATAAAATGTTTTATCAAAGCATTTTAACAGTATAACATGTACGATAAATAACACGATAGTTCCTAGCTGATAATCTGGCAACTTCGGTGAGTAAATATGAGGGCGGCCAGAATCGCACAAACCTTTGAACTTATAACATCAGAGGAGATATTGTGATCTTGCTGTTACCTCTGGATAATTTATGTGATTGTCGTCATTTTGGATTTATTTCTTAATTGTTATTGTTAACATTGGTGAGTTCATGTAATAACCAACTCTCATTAAATATTAAATGTGTTCGTATATTTAAATTTAACTTCAAAGTTGAATAAAGTGTTAAATTTACAGTGGATATGTCAAACACTAAGTTTTTCTAATTTTTACTATTTTTATGTTTATCCTTGAATGTAAATACATATACATGTTTATATATTTTTGTAGTGACAATAAAGTGCTTAATTTTTGTTAATAGTGTATGTTAATGTTTTGGTTTAGTGTAGAAAAGCTTAAATAATATTCTTTGGATAATATTGATATGCATTAATTTACCAAGTATTGTCCTTTTATTTAAATAAACTGACATCAATTACAAATATTTCCTTATTCTCATCAACATCTGCATGAATAATTTTTAGGTAAGTATCTCTATTAGTTTTAAATTGTAAATTTATTAACATTATCGTAAATTAAAGATGTTTTTATGGTGACATCTAGCAACTTTTCTTGTGTACATGCGTACATGTGTGAATGTATATATGTAAAACTACCTGTAAAATAGTTGTTACAAAATTAATTTACATAAACTCTTTTGCTTTTTGTGTTTGTTATGAAATTATTTTAATTATTGTCATTTTGGAGATAATACGGTTAAGTATAATTGAATAATTTGACATTTGAACAAAGACATTTCAAATATATTCAACTACACCCCTCTGCACGATAGTTATTGTACGTCAATTATTTATTGATGTTTCTTATTTTATATCACTATTTTTATTTTTAGTAGTTAATAGTTTGAAATATTTAACTTTTTAAACACAACTTTGTAATTCACCATTTTTATTTTACATTAATGTTTCATTGTTGTTGATTGGTTGTTTTTTAAATATATTATTAGCTTGGGCTAAAGCCTACTTTAGATCCCGTAATCAAATCTAGCAACTTTAACAAGAAAGTACTATCAATTTAGGGAGGTTTTTAGTTCTTCAATGGCAACTTTATTTTTGATTTATGTTAGGTAAGGTAAAATATTATTTCACAATATAGGTGAAATATTAATGTTTTCATGTAAAGTACTTTCAGTACTTTTTTATTGGAATCTAAAGTAGGCTTTTGCCGCTCAAGAAATAAGAGTACTCCAAAGCTATCAATTATACAAACATAATTATTAAATTAGGCAAAACTTTACTTTAGATCTCTATAAAAAGTACTGAACATGAGAAACATTATTATTTCACTTAATTTGTGAAATAGTAACTTACCTTACCTAACATTAATCACAAATAAAGGTTAACATTGAAGAATAAAAACTTCCCAAAATGGATAGTACTTTCTTGTTGAAGTTGCTAGATTTGATTAAGGGATCTAAAATAAAGTTCAGCCTTAAATTATTTTGTTTCTTGTTGTAAAAAATCAAATCAAAAGTTATGCATATTTGTAAATTGTTCATAATGGTGATTAAATAATTTAAACCTGTACATTTCAAAACCTTTTCAGTTATGACAACTCTTTTTTTTGGGATGACATACCAACGCCGACTCTAGTACAGGCCTCTTACTTACTTGCCATGAATTTTTGACAGTTACAAAAAACATTGGAAACACAACTGGTAGCATAGATACCAACCATAATCATGATATCGACCCAACTTTTATTCATCTCTGATCAACTTTGTTGATCATATATCAACTATTTTAACATTAATCTAACGACAAGAAAGTTAATCCTGTATTCAGAGAAGATGGGTCGAGAACGTGTTGTGTAATAAGGATATTGATGTGAAAGGCCTGTAGTAGTCAGCGTTGATATTAACTTCTTACCCAGTACATACGTTTTCTCGACCGCATTTTTCTTGATTTAAATCGTATTGCATAATGCTATACGATTTATGATTTGAATCCACAAAAAGTCCGGTCGAGAACAGGCTAAAGTTCCATTATATAGTTGATTTTATATTTGTGATTTATCACCTACCTAACCATTATCTTTCTTGTAATAGTTTTTTCCTTTACATAATTGTAGATTTGTGTTCACTGCTCGTCTAGCCCAAACTAGGTATATTGGAATCTCCAAATAAATTGTTTATATATTGTTGAAAAATTGTTAATTTGAAGTACAGGTGTCTTTTGTATTGTGTTCTCACTAACTACGAAATTCAATAAAATATTTTATAGACTAAACTACGTGGATATATTTCACAAGCATGCCAAAGGTCTTATGGTTTTACTGACGTTCTTAACAACGTTTATTTGACATGGAAAAGAATAATCTTCAGTTATTGGGAAACCTGAAAAACTACCAAACACTATTTTGACCCTGTAATACCCCAAGGGACGTATAAGGCCTATACAATAAGGGTTATTTTTAATACTAACTTGAAAGTATTTTAGTTATTTGTCCACAATAAGTCGCGACATTATATGGTAAAATTAGTTCTATAATACAATTATTTAAGAAAACATTTTTCTAACTTTCATTAATCTGATCTTTGTTTGAAATATGTCTTTTGGATGATTAATTAATCACAATAAGTTTGAAATGTCATCCTGAATAATGAATCAGTCCTTCATTATTAAGATTAAATATCACAGGTTCAAGTATCATTAGAATCTTTCTTTTTCTTTGGGATTCAGAAAGTTTATTTAATACTAAGCAACATAGAAACTTAGAAAAATGTAAAACCAACATACAAGTTGAAAAACAGTCGGTTTTTTCCTCACCAAACCAGTGATCTTTATGAGAACATTCTTTCTCGAATGTTCTTTTTGATGAATTTTTGGACAATAAGGCAAAAATAAATTATTTTTGGAGAACTTTTAGTTCAAGGATTCGAACTATAGTTGTGTGTTTGTGTGTGTTGAAAACAAACCCTCATCCACTGAGCCATGGCCCAATCTATTGGATTAATTTCATAAGTATTTACATTGGAAATTATTTACATCTGTGTAGCTCTGACACATTTGGGATTTGTGATGAAATGGGCCGACCATAATTTCACAGAAACCGGGACTTAAAGTAGATCCATTTGGCATTTTGTGGCAATTCTTCAGTTGGCGTCCCGACATAAAATCTTTATTGCCTTCTTACACTTTCCCTCCACCAATCACGTTCTTCCACGCTGTAACCGTTGAAGTTTCGATGGACAGAACACTTTCACTCCAGAGGCACACGCGTTTGAGGCCCCGTGTGCTTGGTAACGTTCTCAAGGGGTTAGTTTTGACACTTCAATCCTGTCTTGGGAAAATGATTTGTATTTCTTTTATGTGTTGAACAAAAATAAATTTAAAAACATTTAAAAAAAAACTATAAAATGAAATGTCCTGTTTAGTTTTTTTTATCTGTAACTAGCTTATTTGTTCAGAAGAGGATTGAGGAAGTTACTTACAATGTTGTTGGTGATTTAATTATTTTTTTTATTTTGAAAAAAATAATAAAGGAACAAGGGTTTATGAACTATGACTACTTTAATTCATGGAACATTGATATTAAGTTAGTGTATTGTTTTACCGAAAATATCATCTCGACATTTAGTAAAAGTAATTGATTTATAAATGAAGGTTTAAATAATTGACGAATCGTGTATAATTACTGTCTATTTAAACTAGGGTGGAATTCAATGCCTGAAGAGACGTAAAAGTCCTCGTCAATAAGGGTCGTTTTCAATGCTAACTTTAATGTATTTGAGTCTGTATAGAGTCAACAATTCGAGCGAGTAACCTTATTTATGATGTACATTATTAACAAGGTTTAATATTACATTACGTCTGGTTAGTACTTTAGAATAGCAGATACCGTTGATGTTTGTGCAGTGAGGGTGCTTAGCAGACATAGCCTGGTGCATTAAAAGCAAATTACGGATAAAAAATATTAAAAAAAAGAATAGTAAAACCTAAACAAAAAAATAGAACATGAAGAGCAACTCAAAAATTGAGGCTGAAAAAAAACGACTTCGAAGAGAACCAAACTACAAAAATGGATTTTTTCCATTGAGATAATTTTTGTCGTTACATTGTTGGTCCTTTGTGGAAGTGATACAAATTTGCTTTTCAAATTCCTCAAAATAAAAAAGTTTTGTTTTTTTGGTGTTGGGTAAAATGTAGCACAGGCATGACTAATTCTTGTCTTCTTTTAACTGGTTGGAACGAAACTTATTCACGTGGAAGAACAAAACATACATTTGAGTGTAAATAAATAATTATATAATTGAAATAAATTATAATGATTTCGTGTCCTTTGATCGGAAGTTCAAATTTGTTTCCTGTGTCTGTCTTTCCCCTCTAAGACTCAAATGTCTGTCTGTCCCTTCCCCTCTAAGACTCAAATGTGTTGACCCTCACTCTCGTGTTCTCAAGAGGACTTCCCTCGGTGCTCAAACGATTCCATTATTTGGTCTTTATTGCCTTTTTATTATTATTCATTGCCTTATTTTTCATTTTATTCATGGCCTTATTTTTCTCTTTTATCACTTATCATTATTATTCTTTGCCTTGTTATTATTGATTACCATATTCTTCACTTATTATGCATTACCATATTTCTCATTTAATATTATTATTGTCTTATTTTTCATTTAATATTTTTATTGTCTTATTTTTCATTATTGTTCATTGCCTTTTTTCATTATTGTTCATTATTATTCAATACCATTCTTATTAATCCTATGGCACGATTCAAAATGGTGGCGAAAGTTTGTCATAGTGACCTAACCAAATTATATCAATTTCAAACTTGAATGTTTAGTCACACATTTAAGATTTTTTTGTGTACTTTTAATTATTTTAATTTGCTGACATGGCTAAGCAATATAACAATAGGATGTTTTTCCTACCAATTAGCGAGGATATAACTATTGAAATGATTAAACAAATAATTAGTTTTTAACATAAAAATCAATTTGTTTTATGGACAAGAGTTTGTTTTTTATTTTTGTCAAAATAAAAAGAGTTTCAAAGGATGCCAAACGAGGATGGAGTTGTTAAGCTGAAGATATGTTGATGCGGGTCTGCATTTAATAACAATTGTTTTGTAAGAAAGTACTTTGTTCATTTTTAACATTAATGGATTGACAATAGCACAAGTGAGGTAAGCTCTGTTATTTCAAAGTACGTTACCTCACTTGTGCTATTGTCGATCCATATAATAGCTCAAGTGAGGTTAGCTGTTATTTGAATGTGGCTTACCTCACTTGTGCTGTTATCGAGCCAGTTGATACATTAATTGCCACAGTAAAAATATGTATTGATGGAGGTAACAAAAATAACTAAAGTTTATTCATTTAAAGTATGTTGTAAATTACTTGAAAATTACAATGTAAAAATGCGTGACTGCTATACATATTTTACACCAGGTGTAAATATTTTTTGAAAAAGCGACATGCCATGTAAGAAATAAGTTGATTAATTAGTTCTGTCATAAAATTATTTCGAAGCATGATTTTCTTTAAATTTATAGCTATTATAGTTGTTTTATATCACCAAATAAATGTATCATAGCATGAACATGTCACCAATCTTATGTTTTTGTTGCATTTTGGTCAAGCCAATTAAAACTTTAGTAAGACAAAAAAGTTTCTGTATTAAAAAAAATGTATTTAAATGTTTGAATACATTAAAAAATCTCAAATGTTTGAATACATTAAAAAATCTCAAATGTTTGAATACATTAAAATCTCAAATGTTTGAATACATTAAAATCTCAAATGTTTGAATACATCGAAACGATTGTCGTTGTGAATGAATTGGTAATGATGGATGAAATGACATTTCATTCTGGCGTCCTGTTGAAGGACGGAAATGGACACTTAGACTTATGAAGCCCAACACTGATTTGGTATGTGGTTAACCAGCATTAGTATTCCAAACATTTTATTCTCTTTATTTAAAAAAATATTTTATTACGAAAAGTTTGGATCTACTTTTGTATTCTGTTTTGTAGGAAATAAATCTTGCAAGTTGAAATCTGCTTAACAAAAGGTTTCTCGATTTAATATCTTTGAGAGAGCAAAAACCTGAACTATTATGGGCTATTGTTACATAAAATTGTTTTTATTCCTTTTACAGCCATTTGTTCGACCCTTTTTCTTACTGTTTGAAGTTTTTAGAAGTAGTCTCAAGTTGCACTCAATGCAAGAATGTAACATTAGATGTTTATGGCTTGTAATCAGTGTGTTTGCAATTATTATAATTATGGCTATTGTCGTTCACAGCTAGAATATAATTGTTGTATTCTTTATATTAGGCAAATATTATTTTTAATATGAATAAATTATACTAAATTAAAAATATAATTGTTGTCGTTTTTGTTGAATGTAAAACATAAACGTTGCTCAATGCAAATGATATATTAATAATAAATCTTGCATGTAAAGTTCTTATAAACTCGCATAAATGTACAGATTGTTTCATAAATACAGAAATAGATGTGCGTGCATACCAAGCAAGATGTTTGGAGTTCACTGCTGGGCGATATATTGTAAAGATTCACAAAGGGGTTGTGGATAAGGTTTAGGATGTCCCTTGTGGTTATGCTTCACCATTCTTGCTTTCAGCCTTTACAGTGACTGCACACAAACATACGCCATTCGTTACTTATTTATTCAATGGCGTTTCTTATGTTTTTCAAGGAAATGATTACATTACATCTTTTCTATTAAGAGTTATTCGCTCGTTTTATTTTCTAACTTACTAAATATTCAAGTATTTCTACATTTGAAATTTTTCTCTCATAAAACACATGAGAATATAATTGGGTGCAAACAGAACTGTTCTGATGTCAAAAATTGCAAATTATTTAAAGTATTTTTATTTTCGCTTTTTAAATCCTAAGCCCGTTTATTTCAGCATGTTTATATTTGACTAAATTGCCGAAACAAACCGTCGGAGATCTTTCTGTCTAATCTAATCGATCGGTTGATCTTATTAAGGCAAAAGCGATGCGAGGCGTGACTCGGAGAGTGTGAAAAAACAGGTAATAGATATCCCGACCATCGATTTTATCTCAGTTCTGTTGAGGAGATCCGAGCCTTTATTTAGGACTATTCACAGGTGGAGATCCGACTTTTTGCTTCCAAAGATACAATCGATGGAGAAATAATTATCCTTTTTATTAACCTTTAAATGGCTGGAAATTATACATTGTCTGTTTCATTGAAATTAAGATAACTGCACCATTTTATATTTTTCCTTGAAAAATATAAGTTGCGAAGTATTATATTTCTTATATTTTGTATTCTTAAGTCTTAGGTTGCAAAACGTTAAGGGCTTTTAGAAATATTTACTTTATGATTGTAATTACAGACTGGATATTTGACTCGATACTAGTCTAGGTACTTTAATGTAGCGTTTGCGAAACCTACCCATCCGAAATTAATGCAGATTGAGTACAATTCCCGAGTCTAGATAAAAGGAAATCTACCCTCGCCATGCTGCCTCACAATACTCCTTCCCTCACAAGGCCCTTTATCTCCAGGCCTTCTGCTTAACCCATTAATGACTGACGATTTGTTGCCATAAGGACGATAATACTTTGACGTTAGTGTTGACAATAAGTCTTATTGTGTATTCCGAATTCGGCCTTCCATCCACTAACAGGTTAATGATGGCAGGCTAGTAAAGCCATTTGTCTGGTGTCAAATGTTCATTTGTTTGATGAAGCAAGACTTAAGTAATTAACACATTTGTTTGTTATACAATAATGTACAATAGTTTGAATGTTTCACAAATAATAGTCTCATCTTATTAAGTTTGTTTATTAAGCTATACACGCAAATGTATAAAGATGAAGCACCAACATCTTTTGAATACTTAAAACGTGCAGGTAATATTACAAGAATATAACCTACATTAGTATATTTTAAAGCATTAATAATCATCTTGATACCAGGAACTGTATTTGAACAATTCTCGTATTTACGATTAATTATACTGAAACACGATGCGTGCCTCACCAGCATATGTTTCATGCACGATGTTGCCTCACCAGCACATGTTTGATGCACGGTGAATCTTTTGACTCGTAGTTTGTATTCACCATGAGCGTATTCATCAGTTGTCATAGAGGCATTTTTAAACACCCCAAAAGCCTCAAACCTCACTACTCAGTTGTCATAGAGGCGTTATTATACACCCAAATGCCTCAAACCTAACTATTCAATTGTTAAACGTGTTCACGAATGACAAAAGTCTTTTAGAAATTTGGTGAATAATCTCACGGGCTTAGAACGTGCCAGGCTGCACATAATGTGTTGATCACGAGGTGGTTTAATCAGATGGAGCGTCACGTCATCTCCAATTTCCATAAATGGCTTCCACTTCCTCTCCTCCACCTCAATCTCTCCGATCCACCTCTTCTCTTATCCACTTCTATCTCCGATCCACTTCTATCTCCACCTCTTCTCTTATCCACTTCTATCTCCGATCCACTTCTATCTCCACCTCTTCTCTTATCCACTTCTATCTCCACCTCTTCTCTTATCCACCTCCACCTATCTTCTTGTCCACTTTCACCTATCTTCTTATCCACCTCCACCTATCTTCTTATCCACCTCCACCTCTCCTCTTATCTACCTCCACCTCAATTTTTCTCCTTGCCATGCGGTGCAGATAACATCGCTGATAACTCCAAATTATTCATTGTGTCCATTCCACAGAAATATCTTAAAATTTTGTTTTTCTTCATTATTAATCGACGTTACAGAAACTATTCGATTATGAAAACCATATTTAGACATTAACACCTTTGTTCGTTGACGAAGATTTCATACAACAATAAAGATCATTTTCAATACTAAGCTTTGTGTATTTCAGCCCTTATGACAATCATTAGTCGCGTTGAAAATGGCAATAATAATCTTTTATTTTTTGCTCTATCAATTCTATTGAATCACAGCCCAGCATTGTGAAATCTATGGAAAGAAAAAGTGTAGCAATAAAGATGGAGAATAAAAGCAAGAAGCCCTGAATGTGCCGATGTGTTCATCCAATACTTTCCAAGTAGAATTCAAAGCATCCTTCAGAATATAGTAAATTAAGGACTGTGTTCAATGTTGTAATGTGTTTTGTTGTCATGCCAATGTTGAAATATTTGTTACTTTACATTCATTTACATATTATATAATTATTGATTTACTAAATACATTTAAGAAACTGAAAAAATATTATTTTGTGAAATTAAAGTTATACTTGAAAGTTGAAATCATTTATAGGCAAAAATATGCTTTTATTGTAATTTTCTTTATAGCAACAGTTTTGATTTCAAAACCTGAATATTTTCAATTGTTAACAATATTGATTTATGTAACACTTGTTGAACTGTTTTTTAACAAGTGTACACTTCCCTGTAATTACATTTTCAGTAATGGGAAGTCGTTTGAAAAATCGTGTTTTGTTCTCATTTATATAAGATAACAAAGTAGACCAAATTTTGGTTATTCAGAACTAATGTTAAAAATGATTTTTTACAACTTGAACTTAGTTGTTAAATAAATAAAATAAATTAGTTTAAGAATATAATTTAAATGTTGTGTTGACCTTTTAAGTTGATGAATAAAATAAATGTGACTTGCATCTCTCGCGAAGACAATGGACAAACAAATATGAAATAATTTAGTATTGCTCTAAAAATTCTTATGCCTAACAAACATGTGATGAGTAAAAACCCAATAGTTCACCGAGTATGTTGAAATGATAGTAAAATGTAGGCCTATCTTTTGGGTTATTTTTCACATCGCATATTATTGAAAGATAAAACTATAAAGTATTTTTACTGCTTAGTTGATTGTTTTGAAGTTTTCAATCGTAGATTTTATCTTTTTTTAATGATGACCAAACGCTTGTAAAACACACATAACTACGTTTTTATCAACTGATTAATCAGAAAATTAAGGTGTGGTTTTTGGTGGAAGAAAATGAGTAGTTGCCAGTTTGTGTTGACAAAAATTGTATTTTGTTTGAATAAAAAAGTCATTTATATGCGAGACGTAGTGACGAAATACATGACCATTCTTTTGGATTGTAGCAAAATATATTTACATCACTGAAGACTAATTTATTTTGCTGGAACTAACATGTCGGTCTAAAAAACACATATGGGCAACTTCAAAATAAAGTGTCGTTAATTTTGAAACATCAATATATGGACAAAAACATTAAAAGAACATAAAATGCTAGCCAAACTTTCTGTTTGTTTTCGAATAATAAAATAAAACAATTAAAAATCGAATGAAATAGGTAAATAGACGCAAAAACATTAAAAAGAACATAAAATAGACGCAAGACAGAAATGTTAAATTCAGAATTTCAGCAAGAAATGACAGTTGTCCCCGTCTAAAACGTGTAACTTTGTGGTTTGAGGTCCTATGAAGACGGTATCGAATTGAAGGAGGGTTTCCTTACCCCCTCCCTCGTGGTTGGGGAGGGGGGCACCCCCTTGTTATGTCTTATTCAAGGAAGGTTTGTGGAGCAGAGGTATGGTTAGGACAGGCTGTCAATTTCGGTTTCATATTTATTGAGAATTTGATATTCTGCTTGTGGTAAATTAATGTTCATCTGGGTTCTTAGCAGTTCAGTTAACCCCTTCTCTCGTGGTGTTGCCATGGAACAACATGTAATGAAGGTTTTTGTGGGAGTAATTCCAATGTATTTTAGTAGTATGGTAATTTATGTTTCTGTGAGAAATAGTTCATGCGGTTCCAATTATATTTTTGGTGGAAAATAAACTATTTTCACTTTACATCAATGCAATAATAACTATTTGTTTCCACAACAGCTCCAGAATCAAAATAAGTATTGGAAAACACCCTTAATGTACGTGACGAAATCCTTCTTATAGCTAGCATTAAAAGGTTTTAACACTGGATAAAAAACAATGGAAATAATATTTAGCACAAAACCAAGTTCAGGTTAAAGTAGAGTAGTTTTTCTTTTTCAAATATTTACATTTAATATTAGATTTGTTTTTACTTTCGAGATTTTTTTTCTTTAAAATAAATAACTGAACAACATTTATGGTGTTTCTCTGGGGAGAGTGACTTTTTGGATCTTTTTCTCAATTCTAATCTTTTGTTTTTCTTTTTTGTTATATTTTTGTTCTTGTGTATGTATGTGTATTGTGTATGTATGTTATAGTATGTATAGCATTATATGTGTATGTATAGCATTATATGTGTATTGTGTATGTATGTTATAGTATGTATTTATGTAGAATCGTCGTATGTGTATGTATAGCATTATATGTATATGTATATATGTATATGTATGCATATGTATGTATATGTATATATGTATATATGTATATATATGTTTTTGTTGTAAGGCAAGGAAAATATTAGTTTTCTTTGCTATATTTTAATTGTGCATTTTTACATAGTTTTAAATTATGGAGATTAATGGCAACTATCGTAACCAAGCAAATTTGT
>JARUHE010307339.1:0-12332 GCA_031471125.1 Archaeomysis grebnitzkii | reverse complement strand
CAATAACCAAGCCTATATGAAAATAAATAATAATAGTATAGATGATATATAAGCATTCAAGTCATTGTCTAATGCTGACGACAACGACGACATCGGAAACGCTACGCCTATGTAGAGCTTCGCTACGCACGCTTGACAAAAACTTCACAGACAAATATTATAGTAAACGGACTACCGTCCGTGTACGATATTAAAAAAACATATAGCACAAATTCATTTATATGTAACATCATAGTAGCTTTGGCACAAATAAGATTCGACACATTCACTAGTTATGAAATAAAAAATATTTTTAATATAAATTCAAATGTTTTCCTCTTTGGAGTTAATTTATATCAATAAAATCTTACAAGTATAAGTATAAATGTTTATTTTTTGTGGAATGTTATGAATCAGTTATTTTTCTGGTTCAAGCAAAGATCGATTTTAGATTTATCATACTGCATTTATCTTGCTTACTTATTTTTCTCAAAAAACAATACTGGGCCAATTTCCCATTTCATCATACTGTGCTGTTGGATCAGGAAGAAGAACTTGAAAAGAACTGACGCTTCTTCTTTTCTTCTCATCTGAGGTTGAAGTACATGGCCTTTCTCTTTGTCGACATAAGGTTGGTTGTTTTACCTGCTGAGTATTGCTGAAGGAAGATTTTTTTTAAAAGGCTCAACTGCAATGTATGTGTTCAGTAGATCATCCAAGCATTCACAATTACCATGTCGGCTATATGATATAGGAGGTGAAAGTAATACTTCTCGAATCTTATCTTATATTAGTCCTATAAAGTGCAACCATGCAGGTTTTTTTTATTATAGTTTTGTGTGATGCTGGGACATAGTACAACTATATTTCCTCAATGACCTGAATCATAGCGGGACATTGTACCCACTAGCTGGGAAGCAGGAAATTTAGATGCAAAGTTAATAACTTTTTTGTCATACCATCTAACGAAACTAATAGGTAGTTCATCATTACACTTTCTCTCCTCAGCAGATCAACGGCAATTTATCATTAGATTTTTCTTTGATCTCCTGTATTGCATTTTCTAAATTTTCGCTTCTGGCTTGTCGTGATCCGACTCTAATATAATATTGATGTGGAATGTCTTGAAACAGAGGAAGACATATATGTATAAAAGCTATACAATTATACTAGTTACTAAATGTCAAATCGAGCCTCCATATGGACGAATTCGTTCAATGGATTGTCAAATATGGTAGAACCAGATGGACTATTTCGTCTATAAAATAAACCCGCTGGTATAAGATTAACTAAATATGTTTGATAAACAAATCATTATTTACAAACAAACATACAGCAATCACTATAAAATAACTCATGTCATTTACTTCCTCGATAATCCGTTCAACACAATTTCAAATTTTTGGATTGAATACAATTAAAATTACCTTCCTCCATAAAAGCCAGCACTGCACTGAAGCCTTGTTGCTTGATTATGTAACAAGTGTTTTAGTAAAATGATTCGCACATGCATTTATATTAGTTTGGTGGCGCGAAACATCATAGGTAAGACTTTATTAAGTTTTTTAATTAGTGGACGAGTTCGTCTATGTGGACAGTAAAAGATTAAGAAGCTCTCCTGATTTTCAAATCGGCACTCAATAAGAACCTTGGCCCCAGGGTCTATCGATAGTTGACCTCTTAGGTGTGAGCCCAGCTTGTTCAAGACACTGAGTAAAGAACAAATGATCGCGAATGCGATACAATAGGAGCCTTACACTTACCTAAATCAAGGATACTTAGAAGCATGACACCACCCGGTAGTTGATGCAGTCCCTTGGTTCTCCCTTCCCTTTAAAAAGAGGTATGATAAGCCCTTTTCTTCAATTAAGAGGAATGACATCGGAGTGCCAAACTTTGGTAATAAAGTCATGCAAACATCGTGTCATGTCGTAACTCCCGCCTTGAGCAAGTCCGCAAATACACCACATACACTTACAGCCTTTCCATCCCTTAGTTTGGAAACCACTATCATCCAAGCGAGCCAAACTCTCGGTAGATGATGGGACATTTCACAAGCATTCAAAGTAGTCCGCTAGCTTGTCTCTGCCAACCACGACATCTGTTTTCCGAAGAGAATCCATATCAGGAAATGGCAAGGAGCGTAAACGCTTTATCGTTAGGTAGTTAAGACAGAAGTGATTTCCATTGAAACTGTCCTCATTCCCCCTAGTCAAAACGTTCTCAAACCTCTCCTTATTTCTCCGGAACAAAGTTCTTTGCGCAGCTTTCTATTTCTCCTTAGCTTTGAAGTACAACTTGCGTCGATGGCGGAATAGATTCCCCCGAGATACAGTTCCGGATTTGCTTCTGCCTGGTTCCAACAATGCGATAAGCAGCAACCATGCCCCCCCCCCCTCCATTGAAGGTGTCTTCCAGAGATTGAAGTGCCTCAAAATGACTACCGATCTCTATCGCAAACGTGGTATAGCAGCTTCTCATGGTCGAGATAGGTAAGTCCTATGATACTCAAAAAGCAACCTCAAGGAGTGTTTTTTTTGCCGTTCAAGTTGTTGAGCAATTAAAATGGGTAAAAAGTAACCCAATTTATTACTATGCTGAATGATATGAATATTTTTGAAAGGATACATTGTAACTTGAAAATAATTCCCTTAAATATTAGTTTCGGAAGTTCAAACCTTTCAGAGAGACGTGAATTCAATTCAACAGGTGTAGAATAGACATCAAAATTAAAGGTCATGCAGTGTGATTGAAACCACTTTAGGAAAGAGATGAAATTCTTTTCAAATGTACAATTCAATTAAAAACCTTTCTGGCCCAACAAATCTGCAAATAGCTAACTTCAATGTATGAAAACGAACTTTCAAAACAGCACAATAATTTTAGTTAATTAAGATATACAGTAAAACTTCCGAAGCGTAGACCAAAATGTTTCTACATTACAGGAAAAATCCGTTTCAGGTATACCGATTTAGCATCTTCACCTTTGCCTTTGTGTCATGTTTTTTTTGTATACATAGATTAGGATTTCTCCGTTCCATGATTCTATGATTTAGGAACTTTCTACGTTTCAAGAATTTTAATTATATAATTATATATATTATATAATCATGATTACAAACAAACTATAAACATTGGTATTTTGTTTTTAATGTTTTAATGTTCAATAATAACCAACAAAATAATATAAACGTTTTTTATTTGCATACATATACATTGTTGAGCATTCTTTGGGCTGAAAATATGATACATGTGCGAACCAAATTTTAATTCTCATTATGTGACAAATAAAACAGACCAGACAAAATTTGCATTTGGGATACAATGTACTTTCAACCCAAAAATAAAAGTCCTTCGCATAGCATAGATTAAATATGTATAGATGCACCACTCAATGTTATAAGTTTGGACCCTTTCAAGAATTTTCGGTTGAGGCTAATGTAAATCGTCTGTTGTTGTAAGCGTACAAATCAATAACAAAAGACAATATTTTGTAATGAAATATATTCAATATTATAAAACAAACGTTTGCAAGTCATTATATATATACATTTTAAACACAAAATAACATTTAAAATAATTTAATAAAAGAAAAATAATTACATTAAAATTGCGTAGATAAATACATTATATTGAAGTATTTGACACCATTTTTTGTGGCAGTGTGTGACAACTTAGAGGTCCAAAACGTTCCATTCAAAATGCTTAAGTTGAGCATCTATAATTTTTTGATCTATGGTGATAGTAAAACATTACAATGTAAATAACCAAACTATGTATAAAGCTTGTTTACTGTCCTAAAATAATTTAAATTTTTTAGTTGATGAACTCTTATTATGGATCAACAAAGGCACATTCAAATAACTAAACTTGTGCTATTGTCGATCTATTTGTTGGGCGACATTATACGTAAGAAAAGTGTTTTTGATATTCATGAAAAAAACAATTAAATGAGACTAAACATTGAACAAAAGCAGTGGTTGCATCAACACGTTGAAAAATGTATGTTTTAAAAATTTTATTCTTATATAAAATTGAATTCCACTTGCATAAAAGAAAATATTTCGTTCAACCATACTAATATATATATACTGTATATATAGTCAGATTTTTTGTTGAATATGAATATATAATTCTAAACAATATTAGCCTAGGGATTCTTTTTTAAAATCAATATTTATTGATATAATAGGTTTCAAACATCTGGTTAGCCAGCTCTTGGCGCATTTTTGACAACAATATATTTTTTTATTTATTATATAGACTCTTTTAGTGAAAACAAACTCCATTGTCTATAATTTTAAACGACATCGCTTGAAGGACTTTTTTCAAATTAATATTTATTGAAATAATAGGTTTTTAACTCTCTGGTTAGACAGGATTTCTTAATCTTTGTATTACAGTTTTTCATATAAGGCAATTCACCTGAAGTAGTCCATTAGACTCGAGCACCTTTGTTTACAAAAAATAAGCTAGTGGTTCGTAAATTGCGTCACTGTGCTGAACTATCCTTTAAAAACAAAATATTGTTACCTCACATAGGTATTATTTAAAATGTATTCATCAGTTTTATTAATTAAAAGAGCAAAATACATATCTCTTTGAAGAAAATGACGAAAACCCACCTACGTGCTAGCTTTGTACATAATTTTCAATCACTCGTTACATCATCCATTACCAACGTGTACGACCAACGCCGACTCTACTACATGTGCCTTTCATACCGAAATCTCTAGTTACATAACACATTCTGGACTAATCTTTTATTGAAACGGGATTAACTTTCTTGTCGTTCGATCAATGTTAAGATAGTCGATCAATGATCAACAAAGTTCATCAGAGATGAAGAAAAGTTAGGTCGATATCACAATTATAGTTGGTATCTATGCTAGCAGTTGTGTTTCAAAAATTCATGGCAAATAAGAGGCCTGTAGTAGAGTCGGCGTTGGTACGACTTCCTTCTTTGAGAGCTATTACTCTAATAACCTATAGTATATTGTCGATCAGCTGCCATAGTAAAAATAAAATTAATTTATCAAATTTTCTAGAGGTCGAGTTATGGTAAACACTTTGCAAAATTAACTTGATTCAACCTGTATTACTACATTTTACTTCATTGGAATTATCAAGCGTTATATGTGCAGAAGCATCGAATATGTTAAGCATGGACATATGACAAAGCCAATCTCTTAATTATATTAAATATAAAATACAAAAATCTTCATTGACGCAGCAGAACACATAATTTAGAATATAAACACTGCAATCTATTATTTTTGTAAAAGGTGAAAGTGAAGGAGCTTTGGACATGGTTAATGAGTTTGAGTAAGGGAGATCCTAGAAGCTAAGAAATAGTACCAAAATGTAAATTTTTTTAAAACTACTTTAATTATATAAAGCAAGCCACTATAGAAACTCACCAAACACAACCTAAACTGATTCTCACGTATGTAAATCAGTTGAATAAAGAATACCTAGTAAAATAAAAAAAATACTTGAATTTTGAAGAATAAAAATCTAAGAAAAAGTACTTAAATTTGGAAAAGTACTTTAATTTTAACCATTCATTTATCAAACAATTACTAGAATACTGTATTTTTTTTAATTTCTCACCACGGGAGCATATATATTTGATTGTTTTTAAGCTTTTTGCAAAGTGATTTTCAAAACAAATGCCTATTCGTCATGTCCAAAACTCCTTCACTTTGACCTTAATTTTTGCTTATCTGTTT
Source organism: Archaeomysis grebnitzkii (assembly GCA_031471125.1). Lineage (NCBI taxonomy): Eukaryota > Metazoa > Arthropoda > Malacostraca > Mysida > Mysidae > Archaeomysis > Archaeomysis grebnitzkii. The sequence continues at coordinate 6,621 of JARUHE010307339.1, read as the reverse complement.
AAAAATGTATGTTAATGACATAAGTAAGTCTCTTTTCAAACATGGTTTGTCATAATAACAAACATTAGAAAATCTACGCGAGCCCTCTTTAGATTTTAACGTTACGTGGCCTTACATATTATTGAGCACAACAAAGTAGTTTTGCACTTCTTCATCTACTCGAATTGCTTTTGTTCACCATGAAACTTTTTTTTATATTTTTAGACTCACTGATAAAGCATTTTTGAATTTTATTGTACTTAAAAAAATATACATATCATTTAGTATAATTTAATACAATGCATGAATAAGCTAACAAGAAAGTTAGTCATATTAACTAAATTTTGAGAATTTAGAGATTTGACATCATCAAGTTGACTATTTTATGAATAGGACTATTATAAGATTATTATTCGACTATATTTTGACTAATTTAGACCTACAAAGTTAGTCATATGTTTACAGTGTATTATTGGCGAATAAAACAATTTATTTTTAATGTATATGATATAATTTCTTTATACTTTGTTTGTACAATAACTACAAAATCAATAAGGTTATATAATACCATTATGATGAATACCTTAAACACAATTTTACAAGCATAAGAATAAATAATATCTTAAAAACAGACTTACAGAGGCCTTTAAGTCATAAAAGTAAATATTTCAACTGGCGAGTAAAAAATAATGATACATTTGTAATTTGTATTGGATTAGTTAATGCTGAATTCACAATTAATGCTGCCTTCGTTAGCATAATCCTAGTTTAGAAATGGTTAGAAAATTACTAGATGAGTCTGTAGGTACAATATACCTACTCTCAGTCATATAAACTGACCTTAGTACTCTGAAGACTTGCCATTGGAGAACTAAAAGTTTTACAAAATTTCTTTATGTTGATAGTACTTTATTGTCAATGTCAAAATTCATTACCATGCTTAAACTAGGGTTATGCCCAAACTGCTTACAAACTGTATTGAATACATTTATAGAAGCTAGCTTAAATTATGTTTCCAAAAATATACTCTTACTTTATATATTTCACTTAAATTTCCAAGAAAAATTGGTTGATATCACAAATTGGCATTTTCGTTGTTTAGAAATGGTAATGAGCTTTAGCGCAAAGGCAGCAGTATTTAATTAATGGTGAATTCGGCAATGACTAATTCATTGTAAATTACATACATATTATTCATTTTTACTCACCTGCTTAAATATTAAAGTTAATGACTTAAGGACTCTGTAAGTCTATTTCAAAATATGATAATAACAAAATAAAAAAATACACGCGTGGTCGCCTAAATGTTAACGTTACGCGGCCTTACATATGTTATTGAGCTCAATAAAGTAGTTCTACATTTTTTTATTTATACTAATGGCTATTATTCACCATGAAATGTTGGTTTGATATTTTTAGGTTCACATGATAAAGCATGTTTGCATTGTGTTGTATTTAAAAAACAAACGTATCATTTAATATAGTTTAATATAATGCATCCATATAAGTTAGTTAGATTCAATAAACTTTTAAAAAGGTAGAGATTTGACATAATCACGTTGACTATTTTATGAGTATGACTACTATAAGACTATTATTTGACTAAATTATGACTAGCTAAGACATAAAAAGCTAGTCATGTGTTTACAGTGTACATATTAATTGTATATACAAGAGATATGCATGTTAGGAAATATAACCATTATCATGAGCTTTTTAATTTATAATTATTAAGGTACATAGCTTTGAATTTATTATCATTATCACTCTTATAAAGATAAAACTGAATTATATTGTTTTAAATCCAATTTGATCAATTTTACTTTGCTGCTTAAATAATGTAAGTTGAAGATTTTTTGAACAGCTCTTATCTCTTTTCTTTATTTGGTGTTCAATGATCTTATTGAGACAGATGTTGGCTTTAAGTTGTTAATCAAACTTTATTTGGTTAAACAAAATAAAAATGGTCAACAAACAATAAACACATAATGCAAAGTTAGTGTTTCCAAGAACATGATTCATTGATTCAATATTAATTTAATCAAATATTTCATACAATATTTTAATTAGTTACTAGAAATGCAATCAAATTAATTTGTGGAATTCATCAGTCTCGTTTCCATTTATTAAAACTCTTTGAGAGATCATGTTAGTGTCAAAAAATCGTTCGAATTGTATTTAGAAATGTATTCTTAAAATGTATTTAAAGCATCATTATATTTTTAGAGTGTTTGTTTTTAACAAAGAACCAGCCGTTCAGCCTTTAGAGGGATAGTTATTCCACGAGCCAATACCAGTAAACTGTTGTGTACATTAAATTATAAAACCTCACATTCGAACGTTATTAATTTAAGTTTTAGTTTGGTCAACTTGATTCTAAGATATTTGAGTGCATTTATTCTATTTATATTGAGTAGTTATGTTTCCCTCGGTTGTGTTTTCATTATTGTTTGTATTTAAACAATCATGTGAAAAAAATTGTTTTTTAAATTATTTGTTGTTTGTATCTTAATCGCATAATCATTTGCGTGACCTCAAGTCCATTTGATATAACGACGTGATCTGGCACTTAGTAGGTTACAACACTGAGTTATGCTTATTCATCGATGTACGATTTCGTGCAATTACATCAGTTTGTCAATAATAATGTTTTCATCTTGCATAATTTTTTGGCATTTTTACCAGGTGGAGTTGGTACAAAAATCAATAAACGTTTAATTTGTGATAAACATATTTGTGGAAAAATAACAGTCAGCTTTGAATAGCTTGATTATACTACACACATTTTATATTGAGTCGTATACGAATTGTGTACAATATCTTATTCATCGTATTAGAGTCGTATACAAAACCTCAAGTTTTGCATAGTTGAATGTTCAATGCTTTCTTTTTGTAAACCACGTGATTTATTGTTCATTAATATGATAACCGAATTCTGAAAAAATGTTGAGAAAAAGTGTAGAATTTTGTTCAAATAATACCGCATAATTTCAAAAACATTCACTTACTAGACGTTTTTTTCAATGCAACTTCAACGGCGATAACTTGATCGCAAATCTTGTTCACTTCACCTTATACCTGTTTTTTGTTTAGTAAACTACAATATATAGTTAATATTTAAATTAAACTCTATGAATTGAGGAAAACTATTACCAACTAAATCCTATATAACTCTTTTAATTTTATGTTTATTTTAAACATTAAGTGTAAGATAGAAATCGGTAAAATTTGAACCATTTGAATTTTTGTTAAGCACACTTAAATTATTTTCTGGTCAACTATAAAAATTATGGCTCAATGTTTATTCTATCATCACAAATAAGTTCATACCAACAAAATGATGTGATGATTTGTCTCTTCAATTATAAGTAATAAGTGAAAGTTGAACTAGAGGAAGCAAATCAATCTCATGTGCTTAATAAAATGAATAGTTCATATTATTATAGTAAATATGGTTTTAAATAAAAAAAAATTATTTCTTAAACTTTTATTGATTTTGATTCATGAAAAAGGTCATAAGAAACTATTATTTAGAAATATGAATTTCAGAAACAGAAACCTTGAATGAAAAATAATTAGAATAAAAACATTTATTTTATTCTAAACAAACCTCTAAAGTCATTAACAAAAAACTTGGTCAGGACGACAGAAAAAGACAAAATTGCCAACTATAATTGTATACTGTCTAGAGCTTTCATTACACTTCGTTCATACGATCGAGAAAACTGTAAAGAATTGTTAATGATTTTTATATTTTTGTTACTTTTGTGTTTCTATTTATTTAACTGTACACATAAATAGAGCAGACCATATGATGGTTATTTGCTGTATAATGTAGCTCTGTATAGATTGAACTAGTTATTCAATAAATGTTTTTTCAACATTGTCAAATAAATAAACTTGAAATGATCGTAACCATCAAATGTCTGTTGTAATGTACCATAAGGTTTATTTTCCACACAAACTTCAATATATTTTAGTCTTTGGGACAATAATCGTTTCAGGGTTAAAGTGTGACAGATCATGAGTGGTCTTATCCCTTTAAGGTTGTCAGGGTGTTGAATGGATCAACAACAGCACAAGTGAGGTAAACTCTTTGTTATTTGAATGTGGGTTGCCTCACTTCTGCTATTGTCGATCCAAATATTGCCGACATTTTATTATTATTCTTGGAATGGTCAACATCTGCTGACTCGACACATTTTTATTACACTCCAAGATATTAGACTTCATATAAATACAAATGTTTGCGAAGATTAAACACTTTCAAATATTTTATTCTTACGTTATAATAAGGAATTGTCAGTATTAGAGAAAATATGAATACTCTCGCTAAAAGCTCCTTTTATTTGACATTTTATAATTCTTTAAAACGTAATTTTATTGGTGTCAATATTGATTGACTTTTTTGCTAAAAAATTAACAACACAAGTATTTTTTGAAAATTAGGTTAATGTTGTTGATATTATAGGCTTTCTTTTAATCTCAAGATGTTTTAATTTAAAACTTATTAAGTTGTGTTTGGACGACCTATGATTATTGGTGTTGTTGCTGTGGATGTTTTGTGGACTTTACTACATATTTTATATTTTTTCGAACAAAAAAAATATTTTACAGAAATGTTTGTCTAAATGGAAATACAGAATATATTATTCTACCCTAGTGTCACTAAGATTTGTTTTGTGTGTGAAACCAGTGCTTACGTATTAAAACATACATTTTAAAAGAAAGTTTAAATTCATGGTTATCTGAGATTTTTATTTGAAGGTTTAGAGACAAATTTATTTAAAACAAATGAAAGGACTGGAGATTTTAAAGTAGAATACCCGAAGTGCCTTTTTCCCCAAAAACTATATTTTTTAAACAATAGACATTTTAGGAGTTTTTAGACAGCGAATTTATCATAAATTTCATGATTAACCAAATTGTTTTGAAGGCTGAAATATAATTGTATTGGAAACAAATGAAAGAAAAATGTTATTTTTATAATATATAAAAAATTATTAAGGCCGACACACTTTTAGAAAGTTTTTCAACATACAAACACAGCTTTTAATGCGTATCATTTGCTCTTGCTTGTTTGTTCTACTGTCATGGCTTATCATAATTTTTTTATATCTCAAAAACACAAATGAGCTTTATAAATTGCTTAAATTTGAATTGTTTTCTTTTAATTTCAAAATTAGATAAAAAAAAGTCTAGACATATTACTCTATAGTTTTCAAATATTTTACAAATATTAAAAAAAAACATTTGTTACCTACAAGACTAAAACATCATCGTTTCATTTTAAAATGCGCCGATTCCTTCTAGTTGAAAGTATTAAAATATTTTCAATAAAAAAAGTAAAGTAAAAAAGTCATGGGCATGATTAACCGATCTGAATCACTGATGATTAGTAACCATAAGATAATATAACTATTTATTTTTTAGAAAAATTATAAGTATTTTTATTATTTTTTAGTAAATTTGTATAACATATAATGAATTTTTTAGGTTTTCATTTCTAGAATGAGTTTAAACAAGAGCTAAGAGCGCCTTTATTCATTCTAAGAAAGGTCCACAAACCTAGTCCGTGTCATATCCTGTATGTCTAAATAATTTTCATTTGGGAGGTTTTTGATTTTATGTAATTTATTTTATCTGGCCCTTGTATCAGTTATTCAATAATTACTTTTTTACATCATTAAGTTTGGTTTTCATAGTTTTGACTTTTCAAAGGTAATTTAACAACTTGGTTAATTTGTAGCTCTACAACTTTTATAGTTTAAACAATTTTTTATCAAATGTTTAACTTTAGTAAGCTTTAATTAATAAGTTTCAAGTATCAGGCTCAATAGTTTTTTTTCCTGAGAATTGACATGATATGTAGTCACACCAAGATTTTCGTATCCACCTAGTGATTTTTTATTTCATGAAATTTGCTAAATTAGTAAATTGTAGGGTATTATTTAAAAATTTAATTTTAGTTTGTTTATATTATTTCCAAGAATATTTGTTATTTTATTCTTAATGTATAATTTAGAAATATGCAACAAATAATGTTATTTTTATCTGGTTAAATATTCAGTACTTGAATAAAAATACATGGATTACTATATGAAGTAAATAATGAAAACAAAATGTTATATATTCTACAAAACAAAAATGAAGCAAACACATACATTATAAATATCTATAATATTATATAAAAAAAACTAAATAGCGTAATACGTTCGTAATATTTTTACTTGAACATGTCTTAGGTTAATTCTACATCGCCTTCTCTTATTGAATGATTTTATTGTTGATGCTGTTAATAGTATTGTTAATAATATTCTAAATTTTGATAGTGATGGTATTAATATTATTTTTTTTGTTAATGTCAATGTTAATGTTATTAATAGTATTGTTGTTATAGCTAATGTTGTAATGGCGCTGATGTTGAGATTGTTAATGTTAGATAAGCTGAATGTGTTACTGTTATTATTGTTAATGTTCATGTTATTTTTAATGTTGTTAATGTTAATTGTAATATTAATGTTGTTAACGTTATTGGTAATTGTATTAATGTCAATGTTTTTAATATTAATGCTATTTACGTTAATGTTATTAGCATTAATTTTAATGTTGCTAATTTTAAGGTTAATAATGTTAGTTAAT
>JARUHE010307328.1:0-12334 GCA_031471125.1 Archaeomysis grebnitzkii | reverse complement strand
TAATAAAAACAAATATAAACACATATTTGTGTAGTAATTTGCAATACATAATAATATAATAATGAAATAATAAAACAGTAATAAAAACAAATATAAACACATATTTGTGTAGTAATTTGCAATACATAATAATATAATAATGAAACAATAAATCAGTAATAAAAACAAATATAAACACATATTTGTGTAGTAATTTGCAATACATAATAATATAATAATGAAATAATAAAACAATAATAAAAACAAATATATAAAACATTTTTGTGTAGTAGTTTGTAATACATAATAGTATAATAATGAAATAATATAATAATAATAAAAACAAATATAAAAAACATATTTTTGTAGTAATTTGCATTATTTAATAAAATAATAATAAAATAATAATAATAACATAATATAATAATTATAATTGTGTAGTAACTTACATTACATAATAATATAACAATAATAACAATTTAATATAATAATATAATGTTGTAGTAATTTGCATTACATAATAATAATAATATAATGGTCTAATAACTTGCATTATACAACAGAGCTCACACGCACGTAAGCACGCACACACACGCACTCATATACACATGCACACAAAAACTTACAAACATTCATGCAAAAACATTTTAAACTAACTTCAGTTTAGATGATGCATGACTACATTGATTGAGAGTGTCTCATTTTTTATATTACAAATAATAATAATAATAATAAAATAATAATAATAATACAATAATAATAATAATACAATAATAATAATAATACAATAATAATAATAACGATAATAATAGTAATAATATAATAATAATATTAGTCTTTAATCTTTATTTCTTGAACAATACAAAAAGGCTATAATAATAGGACAAATTGACTAACTAATGCATAAACTTACAATAATAACATAATAAATCAAAACCATGACATTAATAATATTCTTAGAATACATAAAACTCATAATACAAAATCACAATATGATAAAATATCTAATATGTTCACATTAGATAATAAAAAGTTGAAAAAAATTACTTCGACGTTGCCGAAATACGTTGTTCCTGAAGAAAAGTTGCTTTAAGAAACAGATTCCGTCTTAAGAGAAGAACCGCCTCTCTAAAGCTCTTTCTTATTGTTGATATTCATAGCTGACTTCATTTTCATTTTAATGTTTTTACATGGATGAAATCTCTTGTTGAATTACTTTCTTATGGGAAAATCGTCCTTTATAAAAGCTGATTCTTCATTGTAGATATGCTGACTTTACCTCCCTGTCTTGCAGGGATGAAATCTTTTGTTGAATTACTTTCTTATGGGAAAATCGTCCTTTATAAAAGCTGATTCTCCATTGTAGATATGCTGTCTTGCAGGGATAAAGTCTCTTGTTGAATAACAATAATAAAAAATATGATAATAATAATTATACAATAATAATAATAACACAATAATAGTAATAATGATATTAATAATAATAATAATAATAATAATAATAATAATAATAATCAAAATAGTAATAATAATACAACAATAAAAATAATAATACAATAATAATAACAATAATAACAATAATACAATAATATTAATATCAATATAACAATAAACAAATAAACCAATAATAACAATAATAATAATAATAATAATAATAAAAACGGGAAGTAATAATATTTTTTTGAAAGTTTTAATGAAAGTTTTTTGAGAGAAATAATAGAAAAGTTTTTGATAAACTTTGGCCTTGACGCAAAACAACAAAACAATGTTGAAATATTTATTATTATTACCATTATTATTATTATTATTAGTTGTGTTATTTTTTTAGAAGTAGTAGTAACAATAGTATTATAAATGTGTTAAATATGCAAAGAAACTGATATTATATATGCCTTACTTAGCAAATTTTGGGCTATACAGGCTTCTTGTATTGTATAAGAAGAAAATAAAATATTGAGTGGTAATATTATTATTAGTACTGTTGTTTCATGTTTTTTACATTAATACAATGTTATTATCCGTATGACTATTGTCATTGTTGTACATTGCATACATGAAGTTACAAAAAAATGTTAAAAAGTATTCACAGAAGAAAATACGTAAAATCTTTTTGTTTGCCGTTTAAAATTTTCAAAATTTAAAGGTATAATCTCAACCCAATTTGTTCTTGATTCAATCACATTGACGATTTTGATTGAATCAAGAACAGGTACGGTCGAAAACACGTCTATAGATTGAAACTTTAAGCTCAAACGAACACCTTAACACCTTACTGCTGAGAATAACTTTTATTATAAGCGACGAATGTTTTCCTATTAACATTAACCCTCTAAAGCCTGAGTGAGTGTTGTCATAAGGACTAAAGTACGTTAAACTTAGTATTGAAAAGATTTATTTAGCCGAGTCTAAAATTCTCGTCTGAGCTCAAAGTACAATCGTCAGGGGTGTAAAGACGATCCACAATGTGTAGTTACTCACCTCTTCGAGAAAGTTGTTGACAGATGTTATAGGACTAATGACATCGCAATATTACCTGCAAAAGAAAAATAATTCATTGAAACATAACCGAAGAACAATAATAAGAAGAAGATGAAGAAAAACAATAACAATAAAAATAATAACAAGAATAATAATTATAGATAATACAAATAACAATAAGAATAACAGTAATAATAATAAGAACATGAAAAACAATAATAATATAAATAATGACAAGAATAATAATAATAGGTAACACAAATAACAATAATAATAAAGAGAAATCACTTTGTTGTTAATCATAGGTTACAAAATTTTGCAGGCATAAATGTGAAGGAAATTTCAGACTGCAGCCTCAGCCGTACAGAGTTCGCTTCTTTCGATAGTCACAAACTTATAAAAATAAAAGGTTGGGCATAATTGCAGAGAAGCGCTCCCAAAGTTCACTTTTTCATAACAAACTTACCATAAGAAATTGTTCTTTCTAATTAAAAGTTATATAATCTACAAGCATTTATGCTTAAAATAATGTATGAAAAAATAAAAATAATACTTGCAACATATTTCAAAAGGACATTTTTTTCCAGCGTGACTCATGTAATTTGACTTGAATAAACTTACATTTTTAACATCGAGAAGAAAACCCCTCATGAGGACTTTAACTTACGAGATAGTTAGGTTAGGTTTGGGGCTTGGAGATTCAGTCATGCCCTTCTTTCATTTATACTAGTATTTGAACATACGAGAGAATAAGGTTAGGTTTTGGTTTTGAATAATCAGTCATGTTCATTAATATTTTTTTATTTATTTCATTAGGTTACTGTTTTTGGTTGTTTCAGCATATTTTACAAATAAAAAATATTATTTTAACAAATAAACTGGGAACGCCTAACTGCAATTTTGCCAAATGTTGATTAACGAAAAAACTAACAAGATATGAAAATTCATATATGTAGAAGCAGTAATAATTGTATTAATAGCAAATTGTTGCTGTTATTTTCGTTTTGTTTTTGTGTTGTTATTAATGTTATTGATGTTGTTGTTGTCATCATGTTGATGGCTGTTCTTAGTATAAAAATGTTTATATTCATGTTTATTTGCCTTACCAGTTTGTTTGTTTACTTCATTTAAAATAAAATGTACATTAAAACTACAAATTGTTGTGTAACATAGCACCTCGTCATCTGGTTAATAATAAATATTATTTTGTTTTACTTATTTAATTAAAGTTATTCATTAAAATATTAAAAAATGTTGCATGCAAAATTGAAAGGTTGTTTGTTGCCTGGAATGTGTGTTTGTATGTCAGTACTTTGCACTACTAGATTTTTAAGACTATTCAGAATTTAGTAAAGGTAAAAAGTAGATAATATTTCATGGGGCAGGAGAACAAAAGGGCCATTTTGATTGTAATTTATTTTGATACCTGGCTATGGTATCCATCAAAATCGTAATTTATAACTATAGAATTATTTAATTAAAGACATTGGAAATGCTAACAACAATAATAATAATAATAATATTAATATTAATACTAATAATAATAATAAAATTAATAATAATACAATTATTAATAATAATAATAATAATAATGATAATAATAATAATAATAATAATAATAATAAAAATGAATTTAACAACAATAATAATAAAATATTAACAATAACAAAAGAGAATAACAATAACATTTCATATTTAAATAACTTTTCTGGGTTCATCTAGTACCCGAAGAATAACAATTTAACAATATAAATAACAATAACAAAAACCATATTGATAATTTCTTAACAAAAACAATCATAAACATGAACAATAACAAAAACAACATTGATAATTTCTTAACAAAAACAATAAAACAAAAACAACATTGATAATTTCTTAACAAAAAAAACATAAACATGAACAATAACAAAAACAACATTGATAATTTCCTAACAAAAAAAACATAAACATGAACAATAACAAAATCAACATTGCTAATTTCTTAACTAAAAAAATGATAAACATGAACAATAACAAAAAAAAACATAAACATGAACAATAACAAAAACAACATTGATAATTTCATAACTAAAAAAATTATAAACATGAACAAGAACAAAAAAAACATAAACATGAACAATAACAAAAACAACATTAATAATTTCTTAACTAAAAAAATTATAAACATGAACAATAACAAAAACAATAATAACAATAATAAAGTTTTTTTTTAATTCCGCCATGCTTGTTTTGAAATATTTACATTTTGTTTTTTAGATCTAATGAATCAAAATTATGCTGAAGTGAAAACTTGTTCTTACACATCTCTCATGTTATTGAATATTGCTGGCAATGATAAATGAAGATAAATGATGATAAACGACGATAAGTATACGTTTCAAACAAACAAACAAACATTAAATAAAACTAAACTTGAAAGTGATGGTCGACTGAGTAATGATCCACCCAATGCATTATACCCCAAAAAGGGGGAGGAGCTAACTCAGAGATATTTAACACCAAGAGAGATAAATTATTTCTCTGCCAGATGAACTCGAGTTTTTAACACCGACTTTAATATTATGTTACGTAACCTCTCCCATTCAAACACTCTGCCCTTCATGGTGGATGCAATTCTTGTCATTATTTTGTTGCGCGTATTGTTAACCCTTTGACGCATGCGCAGTTGCGCAAATTTTATTGTAGGGCACAAAGTAGGCTATGTTTATATAAGCATTTAAAATATTTTTATTGCATGAGACTAACTTGTCTGTTTGCACATAAAGAGCTATATGTTGCTCAGATTTATAGAGGGTGTTAAATGTTTGAAGATGTTAGAAAAAAGGTTAGGTTTACAGGTTGTTAGGTAAAGGGCAACTTTATTTGTACGGGTTTGGGTAACATTCATTGTACAGTAGAACTCCTGAAACGTAGAATAATAAGGCCTAGACACTTCCTGAAACAGAAAAATCCTAAAACGTCCCCTTCATTTTTATGTATACAAAGAAAACGTTAATCAAAGGCAGGGGTAACAGTGTTAAATCCGTTTGCCTGAAACGGAGATTCTTTCTATAACGTAGACAGCATTTCTGTCTACACTTCAGGAATTTTACTTTAAACCTAAAACAGTTTACAAACGTCACATGCTTTATTATTATATAATTTAAAAATATTCGTCTTCTTTACATGTAACAAACATCAAAATAATTTTGTACAGATTTTTTATATTGTTAATTTTTTTCTTAAATCGCACATTTTAAGTTTCTGATACTCTAAAGTTTTGAAGAATTATTTTATAAAGAATTTATAAAAAAAAATATGTTTATAAAAAAACGACAATCTAGTTTATTTTTATAAAGAGTTCTAACACCTTCATATATGTTTCTTGAAAATTGGGCCATTTATTTGTGTAACATACTATACCATATTAAACAAATTTATACATTAGTTTTTTTATAAAGGTTAGATGATTACCTAAATGTAAGAACGCAGATAAACAGCTTATTTGATAAAACATAAGTAAACCTATGTGATAGAACATAAGTAAAAACATGTGATACTATATAAGTAAAACCATGTGATAGAACTTAAGTAAAAACATGTGGTAGAGCATAAGTAAAAACATGTGATACTATATAAGTAAAACCATGTTATAGAATATAAGTAAGAACATGTGATAGAACACAAATAAAACCATTTTATAGAACATAAGTAAACCTATTTATTGTAACTTAAGTAAAACCATGTGATATAACATAAATAAAACCATGTGATAGCACATAAACAAAACCATGTGGTATAGAGCATAAAAAACATGTGATATAACATTAGTAAAAACATTTTTAAGAACATAAGTAAGACCATGTGATAGAAAACAAATAGAGCCATATTATAGAATATAAGTAAAGCCATGTTACAGAACATAGGTAAAACCATATGATAGAACATAGTAAAACCATTGAGTAGAGCATAACTAAAACCATTTGATAGAACATAAGTAAAACCATTTGATAGAACATAAGTAAAGCCGTATGATATAACAGAAGTAAAGCAATGTTATAGAGCATAAAAAATTCTAAAACATATGTAAGTAAAACCGTGTTATAGAACACAGATACAAGATAATAAAAACCATGCGAAAAGCATAAGTAATACTATGTTATAGAACATATATAAAATCATGTGATAGAACATAAATAAATTCATGTGATATAACTTGAATAAAATCATGTAATAAGACATAAGTAAAATCATGTGACAGAATATAAGTAAAACTATGTGTTAGAACATAAGTAAAACCATGTGAAAGAATCTTTAATTAAAATAATCAATTAAGAAAATATCTGGAAATATTTGAACAGCTTTTGGTTTCAAAAGTTCACCAAAGGTAAGTTTTGACGTCATAAGTCTAATCTTTTCTGATTTGTATAATTAGGCTTAACAGTCTGACGTCATATGTATGCTCCGCCCATTTTATGATGTTTTATTGGCTTTCAAAACAATCCTACACACAACACAATATCACAAATACTATTACTGGTTGTAAAATCTACAAAAGGAATGGAGTTAAAAAAGTTATTGAAAAGTTTAAGTTGAAGCTCCTTCAACTTTATTCATTAACTTAAGGCCTAACTTAACTACACAATATGTACACGTGTGCCATATAGTCAGGATGTTGGCGTCAAATGTTGCAAACAAATTACAAACGAAAGGAAACTTTGATTGTTTTGTTTTTGTTTACATTGTAAGAAGAAGTTGTTGATCGTTGCAAATAATTAAAAAAGGTTACAAAATGTACAGATCATGAAAAATAAACCTGCATAATATTCTCAAAATTAAAAAAGAATATAGTATGTCAATTCATCACTTAATCACACCAAAATGTTCAAGTCTTCACATCTTAGCCCAGAATAACCCTTTAAGAATCTTAACACGTAAATTAGGTCTTCTCTCAGTCTTCTTTTTTCCAATGAGTGTAATTTCATCATCCTTAGTCTCACTTCATAAGGTTGATCTGCCAGTTCTCTCACTGACTTTGTACCTCATCTATGTACTTTATCCATTCTACCGATATCTCTGCCTATGCTGGAAGACCATACTTGAATACCAGTTTCCAGTTGTGGTCTCACATATACAGGATATACCTATCTGAACATCTCAGCATCCATAAGCTGAGTATTGAAAGGTAAATTTCAAGGACTGATTAATTCTCACCCCCAAGTCCTTTTCAATAGTAACTACTTGCAGTGCAAATCTTGATCCATTTTCGTCAAACATAAAGTATTACTTCCTTACCAGCGATATGCATAGTCCTATAAAATAATAAAGGAACTTACAAGATCCTAGAAGATCTTAACCTAGTGACAACGCCTAACAAACACTACATTGCAATGTAAAGAAGAGACAAAACAGGCAATACAAGATCAACACTGATGTGACTTCATACATTCGTCAATCTGCTAGCCAACCAACAAGTTTTAATCCATGCCATGCTACATAATCTATGGTTTACCGTCATCGGATTGGTTGACTATATTTTTCTACTCTCTACTATGAAAAACTGAGCTAAAAATGACATTGACCTGAATGCTGAAAGTTACTGAAACTTTTAAGATTAGTCAGTAAAAACAATGATAATAATAATTTTGTTTAAACCAAAAACATTTATATGCATAACAGACGGTATTAGTACAAGTAATACCAATACTAACAATAAATTTATTATAAAACATGTAACACCAACTAAAATAGCATAAGAAATAAAATAAAACATTCAAAAGTTAGTCTATATAATATACAATTTGCAGACGAGCAAATAATCGCTCCTTAAGTCAACATTGATGCCAACAATTAGGCAACTCAGAATCCGGATGAAAAGCACCACCACAACCAGAACCCACCATCGTAAATGAAGGGAATGACGAAATCAATACATCGACGAATGTCTTAAGAATATGGACAATTTTCATGTGTACTTCATGCACACATGAAAACATATACACAGACGCACATACACATGCACACTCACATTTATATATGGACATACACACATGAAAACACATACACAGAAGCACATACACATGCACGCTCACATTTATATATAGACACACACACATGAAAACACATACAAAGACGCACATACACATGCACGCTCACATTTATATATGGACATACACACATGAAAACATATACACAGACGCACATACACATGCACGCTCACATTTATATATGGACATACACACATGAAAGCACATACACAGAAGCACATACACAGAAGCACATACACATGCACGCTCACATTTATATATGGACATACACACATGCAACCATATACACAGACGCACATACACATGCACGCTCACATTTATACATGGACAAATAGACACACACACACACCCACACATACACACATACGCACACACACACACACACACACACACATACACACACACACACACACACACACACTCTGACGCCCACGCGCAAATGCACGCACGCACACACCTCCACAAGGGCATGACACGAACAAGTGCACCTTAGCATTGTTTTTTGACAGTTATAAAAGTTAATGGTGAGAACATTTTTCCACAATTTCTTCGTTCAAAATATTGGTCTTCAGCAGGGTGTCAAAAAACTGCAGTTGCAGTATCGGTTAAATGAAAGTCGATAATTACAATTGCATTGGCATAATAGTCCTGTCAATATTATCTTGATGTCATTTTTTCCTTTGTTTATCTTATGTTTTCGGTGGTGTAAATACACATGTGTGTGTGTATGTATGTGTATTTACACACATGTATATATATATTCATACATATATATATATATATATATATATATACATATATAAGATTAAAATTGATTAAAATTAAGAAAAATAAAACTGGCATGAAAATATTACAGCAATTAAGAAAATCTTGATGCATCAGTATTACTGAATACAAAACAAAAACCAAATGTTTGTGTGGAGATATTTTATTTCATGGTTATGTAAACCAATTAAAAGCTGAGAATGCACAGTTTACCCAAGTTAACTTACATGTACACTTGGGCGTTCGTGTTCATGTGCGTGTTCGTATTTATTGTGTACACACATAAAAGGTTCACATAATAACACATGTAAGTAACTACACACATTACAACGCATAGATATGCACTTTGACACGCAACTTATTCAGTCGTTTTGAATCTAGCAACATTAAGAAATACTCAAAAATAAAATTCAGTATATTTAGTAAACTTTCTTAAATCTAGCAACATTAAGAAATACTCAAAAACAAATTTTAGTATATTTAGTAAAACTACTCAAGTCTAACAACATCAAAAGTATTCAAAAAATAATTCTAGTATATTTAGTAAAACTACGTAATCTAGTAACATTAAAAAGCTCAACAATTAACTCTAGTATATTTAGTAAAATTATTTAAATCTTGTAGCTTTAAAAATACTCAAAAAGTAATTAAGTATATTTAGTAAAATTACCTAAATCTAGTAACATTAAAACATTTAAAAATGAATTTTAGTATATTTAGTACAGTTACTTATTCATTTGACAATTTAATTACATATAATTTTAATAGAATGTTTGTAATTTTTTTCATATTTGTTTATGAATGAAATATTTTTTTTATTATTTCGTTTGAAATTATTTTTAAATACAACTTTTATTCCATGTCATCCAACCTCATTTAGTTCTTATATTTTTATTATTGTTATTATTATTATTATTATTATTATTATTGTAATATTATGTTAGTATTATTATGTTAGTATTATAGGTATTATTATTGTTGTTGTTATTATTGTGTTAGTATTATTATTATTATTATGTTAGTATTATTGTTATTATTATTGTTGTTGTTATTGTTGTGTTAGTATTATTATTATTATTATTATTATTATTATTATTATTATTATTATTATTGTTATTAATTTTATTATTATTATTATTATTGTTATTAATTTTATTATTATTATTTTTATTATTACTGTTATTATTATTTTTATTAATATTATTATTAATATTATTATTTTTATTATTATTATTATTATTAGTATTGCTGTTATTATTGTGTTAGTAATATTATTATTATTATTATTATTTTTGTATTAATATGTTATTATTTTTGTTAATATTATTGTTGTATTAATATATTATCATTATTATTTTTGTATTAATATGTTATTATTTTTGTTAATATTATTGTTGTATTAATATATTATCATTATTATTATTATTATTATTAATATTATTATTATTACTGTGTTAGTTTTATTATTATTACCGTTGTTATAATTATGTTAGTATTATTATTATTATTAATGTTAGTTTTGTTATTATTGCTTTTGTCATCATTGTGTTAGTGTAATTTTTGCTATTTTCATTGCAATAGTAATAATAATAGTACTAGCAAAGTACCATTGATAATGAAAAATAAAATATTTAAAATGGTATTAACGTTTTTAATGTTATATAATGTTCTTATAAAATTGTATAGGCTATAATACTATTACACTGGTCAACGAAGAATTTGTGACAGGGGCATAACCATGTGTTCTGGACTAAATCGTGGGTGCTGATTCCGAATCTGTATTCAGAATTGCTCTATCACGTCAGGGTTTTGAGTTATGCGCATGCGCAATATGAAAATAACTCAAAATCAAAGATATATAATTATAAATCTTTCTAAGAATAAAAGTAGTTATTGGGGTGAAATTATGTGATTTATACTAAATCAAGGACGCTGACTCCAAATCTGTGCTCATAATTGTTCTAGCACGTCAGGTGTTTGAGTTATGCGCATACACAATATTTACAATTATAATTTTTATGTTTTGAGTTGTTTTCATATTGCAGATGCGAGCACAGATTTGGAATCAGCGTACCAAAATTAGTAAATTACACTAACTTTTGCTCCAGCAACAGAAGAAAAGTTAAAATTTGTTGCCCTGTGTAATAATGATAATTATAACAACAACAATAATTGTAATTATAATTATAATAGTATCTATTTTATTTCTTGAATAATACAGGAAGCCTAGCAACAATGATAATGATAATGATAATTCTAATAATAGCAATGATAATAATTATTATAATAATAATAATAATAATATGTAGTAACACAAGTATGTTAAATTAGTTTTTATTTAATATACTTTATCTGTGAGTATTTTTTATACTATAAATTTTAAAACATGGTTATGCCTACGGATAATAATAGAGGTCGAAATACAGAATGCTTAGTTTTGAAAAAAGTCTAAATGAAGTAAAAAATATTTTTCACAAAATATCTCGTAATGAAATACACAGAAAAATGTAAATTATTCGCGAAATTATTGTTAGTGATATTTCACCGTGAATTCAAGTGAGCAAAGTAAAGAAAAATCAAATTTTTGGCATAACTTATAATTGAACTGAATGAAAAAGGCGGAAATAATGTCTTTGTTCCAAAACTTTCGTTCAAATACCATTTGTGGAGCGAAAAATTCTGTGATTTAGAATATACGATTTTTTTATTGTATTTGACCAGACAAGACAAAGGTTCACTTAAATATTTTGAGTTATTGGTTACGTTTTAAAAAAAGAAGTTACTACAACTTGTGAGTAATGTTTGTTACAAATGTTATGAAACAATGCATACAAATATTGGCATAATAAGGTAGGTTTAGGTTAGTGACGTGACTCAAAGGTTTTGCAATCACCTTTTCGAAAGCTTTGCATCTTCCATTCTCTAATACTTCCAGCTGTGGCTGCGTTATCTTGAATATATATTCAAAACATGATAAATGTAAAGATATCTGTATGACCGAACACATCCAGTGTTACTACTCAATCGCAACGTCCCTTCTGTGGTATCTCGATTAATTCCTTTTAATCTACAAAATGTACATA
>JARUHE010307317.1:0-12337 GCA_031471125.1 Archaeomysis grebnitzkii | reverse complement strand
GATGTCATGCAGTGACAGCTGTAGGATGTTATGCAGTGACAAGTGACAGCTGTGGGATGTCATGCAGTGACAGCTGTAGGATGTTATGCAGTGACAAGTGACAGCTGTGGGATGTCATGCAGTGACAGCTGTGGGATGTCATGCAGTGACAGCTGTATGATGTTATGCAGAGACAAGTGACAGCTGTGGGATGTCATGCAGTGACAGCTGTAGGATGTCATGCAGTGACAGCTGTAGGATGTTATCTTTTGCCAGCTGGGAGAAATGTTATGTATTTAAAAATCTGTGTTGGTTCCTCTCGACAAAAGTATTTGAAATAAAAAATGAACTCACCTGTTGTTAACAAACATCTTCCGGCCGCAAGAGTGTCCTCGATGGGTGTGTTCGAGGCTAGTTGGTTGGAATCGACCGAGGCAACCGACAACCGGGAAGAGACGTCGGAAACGACTTCGCCGTCGTCGTCATTTTCGTTCAAGAGTTTGACGATCTTTTCATTCTTTCTTAAGATCACACTCACCTGAAATATTTAAATTAATCTAATTAAAGTGCATTAAATTTAGTTTAATTGAACTACATTAAATTCAATATAATTAAACTTAGTTTAATTTAACTACGTTAAATTCAATGTAATTAAATAACATTAAATTCAATATAATTAAATTTAGTTTAATTTAACTACATTAAATTCAATGTATCTATCTATTTAAATTTAACTCTTTATTCCCTAAATTTATTTTTTTAAAAGTGAAAACAAATATTTTTACTTTTATTGTGTCTATTAGTGGTAAGGAGTTAGTATATGTTGTACACATTTTATTTTGCTACATCGCCTAAACCTATACAAAACATGTGCCATAATCGTCACACTCCGTTGCGAGACTCCACGAATGTTATTAATCTCGCTAAAAAACATTATTTTTTATGTGACGAATTCGTCACTGTCAGGGGTAAAGGGTTAATTACATTAAAAAAAGATATCAGATAATTAAATATTTTAGCTAGCAAAGGTCTGTAACGGATGCTAAAAAAAGTTGTACATTTGTAAGACTTTTCTGCACACAAAATGTAACAGAGAAGTTTATTGTTGCATTTCCACTAGAGTTAAGAGTGTTATGATTAGTGGAAACGGACCATTAATCTTGGGAAATCTTAACAACGACGACTTATTTTGGAATTCAAAACGCCGCAGCGTAAAATGGAATGCAATTGTAACTGCTTATAAAAAAGTTTTTAAAATAATTTTCATTCCAAAGAATTAAAAAAGCTACAGAAACTCACCTAACCGTACCTTACTTTACCTAACCCAACTCTCTAATATATACAGAGTGTAAATATACAAATAAGAGGACCTTTAAAAAAATTAATAAAAAATCATATTTTTTTTAAATTCTATTACATTGTATTTATATGTGCATATTTTTTTAAGTTCTGAAAATTAAAATTAAAAAATGAAGTAAAAACGTAAACCTAGTTATTTCCCCTCATTTTAACATTAACCCTATAACGCCCGAATTATTTATGTCATAAGATCGTTAACACAACAATGTTTGCATTGAAAATAAGCTTTTTGAAACGTCACTTAAAAGACCCAATGGGCGTTATAGGGTTAAATAACAAAAAATCGAAATTATCTAAAAATAATTCTATTGCATTCTATTGTATGAATATTGAATGTTTATATCTGGAATTTTGATGCAAAAATAAAAACTTTAACCTTTTGATGAATGTGCGGCCAATGACGACGGAAAAATAACATCTATGTCTTAACTTCGTTTCACTCGCTCGACAATAACGGCGGACGTACATTTTCGATATATAATATGCTATAACTAACTTAATCATTTATTTAGTTCAATAATTTGTAGCTAAATGAACATATTTCACTATTTACAATTTTAATAAAAGTTATTTCTGAAAAAAAATAACTATTGAAAAATTTTTAAATCAGTAACTGTTGTAAAGATTAACCATAAACTAATGTTACATTTTGTAGGCAAAAAAGTCTTATAAACATACAAATTTTTGGCATCCCTTACAGGCATTTGCCTGTAAATCAATTAAATTAAATGCCTGTAAGTGAATGAAATAAAGTTTATAATTTAATTTAATTTAATTATGGTGAATTAAATTTAAAATGAAAGAAATAAAATTTTGAGCCATGAACGTACTTCTTGTGGCGATAGTTTTGGTCGATTTCTCAAAGGTCCGCTTTCTAAGTAAAGACTTGTCGTCGATTTGATTCCTCTGACGAGACTTGCGTGCACTTTGTTGGGGCTCAAACTCAATAATGTTCGGATGCATGTTGTTGCCATTTAACCTAGGAAAATATTTTCTGAAAATATTGGTAAATTCATCAATACAAATAATATAAAACTTCCTTTAAAGTTCAGAATTATATATAAAAAAAATCATCATTCTGTAATCTCTCATGGCTATAATTCAGTAAATATTTATTTTATGAAAAAATTATCCTTGGTAATGTTGGTTGGATGGTCATTAAAAATAACTTTTGTACAATAAAATTTGCTGTAACTCTTCAAATAAAAAACTTTAAAAGTTTGCAAAATTAAAAAATTCTGTTATTGGCTATAACTTTTTAAAGATAGATTTTTGCAAAAAAAATACTCCTAATAATTTTGATTGGATGGTCATAATAACAACTTTTCTTCAACAAAATTGTGTGTATCTTTTTAAACAAAAAACTTTAAACTTGTGCTCAAAATTTTGTGAGTTAAAAATTGAGGGTTTTTTAGTTATAACTCCATAAATGTTGATTTTTGAAAAAATTATTTATTACAATATTGGCTGGAAAGTTAAGACAAACTACTTTTGTTTATGAAAGTTCTCTTTAATGCGTAAAATAAAGGTGTTCAACACTAAACAATTTTCAGGTGCAGATGACAGAAAAATAAAACCTATATAGAGCTTTTTCCTAAAGGAACACTCGATAATAAAAAATAAAAAAAATTCATAATTCTACTAAATTGTATCTAACCAAGATTTGAAAGCCTATTATTTCAATAAATATTAATTTTACAAAAAACAAGTATTCTAGACAATATTGTTCAGAATCTGAGAATTATATATAAACCATTCCTGTTCAATAAAAAATATGTAAAATAAGAATTTAAAAAAAATGTTTTTTAGTTCTACTAAGTTATGCCTAAGCAAGATTTGAAAATGTATTATTTCATTATATAGGTATTCATTTCAGGGGATTTTCATGTTCAGCACTTTTATAACCACACCTAAACTAGGCATTTGCTGCAATTTGTATAACCACACCTAAACTAGGCATTTGCTGCAATTTGTATAACCACACCTAAACTAGGCATTTGCTGTAATTTTTATGAGATATTATTGTTATTAACATTGCAAATCATTTGTAAACATATCATTAACTTCATTATTACCATATTAAATATTATTATCTGTCCAATTAAATAATAATATTTTGAATATTTTTTTAATTAAGAACTGACTTCAGCCATCAATAATTTTTCAAAGTTAATGACTTCTTGAACAGCTTGCATAAAATAGTAATGACTAATTTAATATTTACAAATTTTCATTTTTTCTCCGTTTGGTATTTACAGAGATACCATGAATTTTAGTTAAAAAACAAAGAAAATGGGTTAATGGTGAAACTTCACGACAGCTAAGCAATTTTACGACGATGTCGTTTTAAAACAATGAACTTTCTTTTCAAAGTTCTAGAACAACTACAAAAACTACTAACCCAACTCTCTCCTATATGCAGAGTATAAATATATAAATAAGAACTTATAAAAAAAGCTAAAGAAAAAAATTGTAACAATTATTAAAGTAATATGCCGTTGTCCTAAAATTGTGTAGCCCGTAGCCGTTGTGAAGTTTCACCAAGAAAATATTTACAATCAATTAATTAATTCTTAAAACTTTAGTTTTTTTACTTCTGCGGCTCTGCCATCAGATAAAGTGTTGCTTCAGCTGCCACCGGGTGTCAATTAATTTTTTTTGGGTTGTGGGAGTACATTCCAGATATAAAATTTGGCCGAAAGAGTACGTTTGTGTTTCTATGTACTCTTCTTATAAATAAAATACTATAGTTTGTCATTATTATTTGAAATTACGGTGGATAATAAAGAATTGTCACTTCTATTCAAATTTCTACTGATTTGTGGAGCATATGATTTTTTTTATTAAATGAATTCAAATATTTTTTGGTATTTCTTTAAAACCGTTCTGAAGAGTACATTTCTAAGAAATTTGGGTTGTGGGAGTACATACACAAGAAAGGCACTTTTTGACACCCTGGTTCACTGTATAATCTTTGACAAATTACTTATCTTGGCTAGTGTTATTTTAATCAAAATATGAACATATTGGTATCAATCGAAAGCGATAGTGATTTAGAATAAGCTAGCACAGGGTGATGAAAACCAGGATTTTTTGTCCTTCAAGATTTTTTTTCGTCCGCTTTGAGCCAAAAAAATGAAGTCAAAGTGGCCTTTTTCTGCAATAAAAGCTTAAAAACGATCGTCCTCTTTAAAATGAAAAAATATTTTTCATCACCCTGAGCTAACTAGCATAAGTAGTTTTGGAAAATGTTTAATATTTCTCAAAAAAAAATAGGCTTATTGGTAGGCGGAATAAACTATAGTATTACCCACATGGAAAATAAAGTGGCAAAGTAGTGAATATGATCATCCTTGACAAAAATTATTAAAACAAAACAATACAAAAGTAGTTATAACCTGTAATGCAAGGTTATTTATCATTGGTGTTTTTGATTGAATGGGATTAAAAACTACTGTCAGATAATAGGTTATTGAAAATAATTGCCGCCAGTAATTCATGGACATAGCCGTCAAGTGCTGCCAAAACCTAAAGTTCTGTACTGGTTGCAGGTAGGGTTAAACTAAAGTGCAGTACTTATGTTGCGTGTTGTCTGAAATTTCCCTAATAATCTCTAGATATTTCTAAATATATATGGTAAACAATATTTTTAGTACTAGATTTTTCGTTATTTTGAAGGCATTTACACCGTTTTGTTATCTCACATAAATGTTTTCGTTATTTTGAAGATATTTACACCGTTTTTGTTATATCTTACATATAACCGTGTTTTATTCTCATTTCACTTACTCTCTCGTCATTTTTCATGTTATTTCATACATTTAACCATGTTTACTTCTAATTTTGTGATGTCATACCTTACCCAAGTAACGTCATATTTTCAAATAGAACTTAGGCTAAATAAATCCGTATTCAAGTAAACGTTAGCATTGTCGTAACCCACCAAACAAAACCTAACCTGACTTTGCTCCTCAAATGATCTTCGGTGGCCAAAACACCATTTGAGGAGCAAAGTTAGGCTATGTTTTGTTTGTTGGGTCATGATAATGCTAAAATTTGCTTAATTACTGGTTTATGTAGCCTAAGTAAAAATATGGCGTGAGGCGGGCGTGACGTCACAATCGTTGTACAAATGAAAGAACATTAAACATGAAGAGAGAAATTAAAATGGACTAAGTACCTTCAAAATATTAGAAATATGTATCTTAGATAACAAAAACAGTGTAAATACCTTCAAAATAACGAAAGTATCTATGTGAGATAACAAAAACGGTGTAAATGGCTTCAAAACCTTCATAACTCTTGGAGAACATTTTTTGCTTAAAATCTTGTTTCAATGGTTTTAACAGTTTTATAAATTTGTGTATTTTTCATTAAAATTAGCCCTATTAATATCCAGTTGAAAAAAAAGTCTACACCTTTGTTCCTCATTAAAAAAGAGAAAAATAACT
Source organism: Archaeomysis grebnitzkii (assembly GCA_031471125.1). NCBI lineage: Eukaryota > Metazoa > Arthropoda > Malacostraca > Mysida > Mysidae > Archaeomysis > Archaeomysis grebnitzkii. The sequence goes on along the minus strand of JARUHE010307317.1, from coordinate 6,548 downwards.
TGAAAACTTTAAATTTGGAGAACATCTGATAGAATTTAATTTTCGGAGAACGAAAAAATTGTCCTCGTTTGACACACTGGTTTTAAGTAAATTTTCAGTTTCACTTGGTCATGTTATACGACAACTCCTAATTTTTTTTGGCAGCGTGAGTGTACAATAAACTAACATTTTTTTGTAGAAACAATTAAGGTCAAAGTGAATTAGCTTTGGACATGCTAATAGCTCTTGAGTTTTTTGTTAAAAGCACTTTGAGAGAAGCTTAAATACAATGAAATGTATGTTTCCAGGGTGAGAAATTAAAAAATACAGTATTACAGTAATTATTTAATAAATAAGTGGGCCACTTGTGAAACGTACGTCTGTCACGTGTTTTCATCAGCTGATCCAAAATAAGATCGAATTCCAATCGAAGTCGAACGACGAATAAAAGTTTATTTAACATGTTTTGTCAAGGATTTAAAAACAAATAATTTGGTAATAATTTTGTTTGTCTAGGTAATTTTTGGAATCTCGTTAACCTTTACTGATATTTTAATAATTGCAAAGTGCATTTTTTTTATCTTTTGACAAAAATGTTGAGTAAACTTGAATGCAAAAATCTATTTCACCTAAAAAAGAGACTCTAAACTGTAATTTCTTGACATTGCAAGTAGGCTACATCTTTTGGTTTATCTAAGCAATAATTTTTATGATTAGCTATTTCATTATATTTTTTGAATGATTACATTTATATTTAAATATGTTACGTTTGGTTTGGTTAGATGGTGTGCTAATTACGTTCAATGGAGTGCGAAAGGCTAAAACTTTTAACTCCCTTTAGAGACTTAAAAGTTCATTTCTGCCATATTTAACATTCATATTCCTTGAAAGCACATCAAAATCTTTAGGAAAGACATATTTCCTATGTGGAAATGCATTTTTGGAATCTCCTTAACCTTATCCAAAATATCTAGACATAACTATAAATCTAAACTCAATAATTCGAAAGATAACGTAATTAAACATCTTATCATAAAATATAATGCAAAGACGACCAAACCATGTAGCCTAATAGTAATGGCAGGTGGGCGGGAAGTGCGAAATAGCAGTTTCGTTTCTTTAATATTATAAGTGAACCATAGCTTTCTGCACTAAATTTATTTAACATGTTTTGTCAAGGATTTAAAAACAAACAATTTGGTAATAATTTTATTCGTGTAGGTAATTTTTGGAATTTCCTAAACCTTTACCCTATATATAATGATAATCCAATGATACTTGCTTAACTGACATCACCATTTTATGAAAACTCAAAAAACCTATATAAACACAAAATATTTAATAAAAACTACAAAATACCATGATCATTTTCTGTATGATAACATCTCATTTTCAAGATCTATGAAAAATTTGAGTATTTCGTATATAATATAAATTTACATCTTTAGATCTTCAAACTTCTACAGCCAAATGATGAAGATTTTACTTACAAAATATAAATACAATTTTTCTGGCAAGTTTATTCAGAAAATTGTTCTCCAACCTTAGTTTAAGCTTGGAGAAAATCCTGAGAACATGACATTTTGCATTTCAAACAGCCCTATACAGATGTTTTTTGTGTCAGTGGAAAGAGAATCCTTTTCTCATTTGTCCGACATTTATTTAAAAATAAATCTTTAGTAATTAAATTAATATACTGTTTTACATTTGAGACATGGGTGAATGCAAAGTTTTGAGAGTCATGAGACTCATAATTTAACTTTTTTTAAATAGTAGAAAACAATTTACACCTATATTACTTACTGTTTTATAATCTACAAATCTTGCCGGACCTGGACATGTGTTTATATTTATGAGTATACATTTATTTTTATTTTCAAAGTTAGTTTCTGATATGACAGGAAAAAAATTGCTTTCTTCGACGGGGTGAAAACACGGAACATATCATTTCACAACACAAGCGACCGTTAGATATTCAAAATTTATCGCTAGTGAAATTAGAAAACGCGCTAAATACGTAGGCTGTCGATATATCTGAGCTTAAAAATATACAAAATTTAGTATTTTTTCTTTTTTTGTAATGTTAAAATTTGTTTATTTATAAATAGCAATGTTCAAATTACAACCTACTTTTTTGACATGATGCTTTTTTCGCTGTTCAATCAACAAATGTAATATGATTTTCCATAGCATTTTATTTAATGGTCACATTTTTATAATATAATTATTACCTATGTTTTTATAGAATCTTGTTAGATGTAGACAACACCATCCTGGGAGGTAGCCATGAATGATAAACTTGTATAAATACAGTGATAACGATAGATCGTCTTTTCCTTGTTAGCCTATCTAGCTGAAAATTTTAAGTAAAATCTACATGCATGCTATACCACTGCCGACTCTATTAGTAGAGTTGGCGTTGGCTATACCATTGTTCGTGTCTCGTACCACAGATACCAAGTATGAAAACCCATAGCCACACATTTTTCACGTAGATATAGCTAAGCCATGGCCGACTCTACTACAGGCCTTTCACATCGAAATCCCTATTACACAATACATTCTCGACCCATTTTTTCTTGATACGGGATTAACTATTTTGTTGTTTGATCAATGTTAAAATAATAGATCTATTGTCAACAAGGTTGATCAGAGGTGAAGAAAAGCTAGGTCGATATCACAATTACGGTTGGTATCTATGCTACCAGTTGTGTTTCCAATAGTTTTTTGTAATAGTCAAAAATTCATGGCAAGTAAGTAAAGAGGCCTGTAGTAGAGTTGGCATTGGCTAAGCTAGAAACAGATTCGTACTTTTTTCCCTAAACATATACCTTCCTTCCTCTTACTGAATCTATGTACTGCTGCATTTTGTTGCCGGATAGGCTTGTTTCGTGCAACAGCTAGAAACGACTCATTCTTCGACTGAAACCAATTTCTTAGCAATACTTAGATGCAATCTCGATAGTTGTGTGCAGCTTACCCAAGTGTTTTCGTTAGGTAAGCCACACAATATTATTTTATATCTTGAAAAAACATTCTTATGTATGAAATATGAATTAATAACATTCATGAACCCTTTTCTATAAAATTGACAAACTATACAATCGAATACATGACGCCGCCTGTACTTAACAAGCCTGTTCCAATACTGGTCAGAAGTTTAAGACATAACCAACCAAACCATTTGATAACACAACTGTAGCATAGATACTATAAAAAAATTGTTTTGTATAAGCCTTTTTGGTTTTTCCCTATAAGTAGTTTCTGTAGCATAGATTAAATATGGTTATGAAAAAGTTTGTATTGTATATGTTTTTTCCTTTTGTTTTGTTATATACATTTCATTGTACAGGTCTGTAGTATATAGACCATGATGCTACCAGTTGAGTTTATTTTATGTCACATGAGTGAGATAGTAAGACCAGGTGTCTATTGAAGAATTGGCCCGGAAATGTGGACTGAGGGACATAGAAGAGAAGTTTAGACAGTTAAGACTGAGATGGTCCGGCTACTTCTTCGATAGACACCTGGTCCTGCATCTGACTCATGTGACATAAAATAAACTCAGCTGATGGAAGAGATGGAGGTACCTGGCAGGAGGTTAATGGGAATACCAAAGAAGACCTGGAGAGCAACAGTGCAAGAAGATATGAGATTACTTGGGCTGACAGCAGATATAGTGGAGAGGAGATTAGAGTGAGCGAGTGCAAAGCATCACATGTCTACCCCTCGTCAGGATAAGAAGAGGACGATGATATGAAAGGATAAGTGAAACTGCAATGGATAAGTTATAATTTATTAACAAGTTTGTGCTACTTACAATAAATAATAATACAATGATTGGCCTCCAGGCCAGATACAACCAAACACATTTCGCTAACATTTTAGCAATGTGTTCAGACTGAGGACATATTGCTGGAATGTCAGGGCTAGTGGTTGAATGTCCTATGATGTACGATGGTTTCAACAAGGCTGGCATAACTGAAAATAGAAAAGAGATTTTAGAATGTTAAACAATAATAAATTCAAATAATATTAAGTTTTGTATGGTAAAAAAAAGGTTAGATGTCTTATTTCCCTGGAGAACATTTTACATTAACTTACTTTCGGATAACAAAAAAAATGTCTCCATTTAACACACTGATCTGATAATTGGTTTGATCGACCGGTGGTGTGGACATCTTCAAAAATTTTCTTTGTGGTATAACAAGAGTAGTGTTTTCGTTCCGATCTGTTTTTATATTACGTGAAAATGTCAACGTTGATTTGAACAGAAGAATTGCAGTGGTTCTTTAGTGACTAAGTGAAGGTGTACCAACCGTGTGCCATGTATTATATACAAGATATTAAGTTTATAAATAGCATAGGTTGTGATTAAGTGTTTTTAATGTATTTTTTTAAATAATTGGAAAATGTAAATGCATCACATTTCACAAAATTTAAGTATTATTGCACACTGCATGGTAGTATAAATTGGTAAATCTTTATAATGGGCGTGCAATTGTACCTAAATGTACTACAACGGTGTATTTTGAAATTCACAACTCGGTAGCGTGTAATGAAACGGCTTATAAATAAAAAGACAAAGTTGAGCAGAGCCAGTAACTTTACATAGGCATTTATTTTCAAAACTACTTGGCAAGTAGTTGCAAAGTAGTGAAATATGAAGTGATTATGATCATCCTTGACAAAAGTTATTAAAACAAAAGTAGTTATAACCTGTAATAGAAGCTTATTTATCACTAGCACTTTCCATTGATGTTTACAATTGACAGGCATACCAACTGTACTGGTGTTCCTACCCCACATAATACAAAAGTAGGTTTTTGGCCACCGAAAACCATTTGAGGAGCAGTCAAGTTAGGTTTTGTTTGGTGGGTCACGATAATGTTAAACTTTGCTTAAGTACTGGTTTATTTTGAAGTAAAAGAATAGGCTAAGTCTTGTTTGAAAATGTGACGTCATCCGATGGTTGGTATGCTTGTCAGTTGTAAGCATAATATGTTCATTAAGCTACAAATTATTGAAATAGATGCAATATTATGAAAGTGACTACCATACAACTATTATTAAGCTGTATTTGAAAAACCAACTTCTATACGTGACCTCTGATTGTTGTTGCTGGGACGGTGGATGATTTGTGGACTCGACCAAAATGTTGCATTTTTTCAAAATAATAAAAAATATTAATTTTACAGAAATGTTTGTTTAAATGAAAATGAAGAACATAACATTCTACACTGGTATCACTGAAGATTTGTTTTATTAAGTCAATATTTACTTATTAAAACATACAATTTATTAAAAACTTGCAATTCATGGTTAACTTAAATTTTTATTTGAAGGTTTAGAGAAAAGTTTATTTAGAACATGAAATAAAAGGAGACTCGAAGGTAGAATGCCTGAAGGACAATTTTGCCTAAAATTTATACTTTTTAAATAATAGACATTTTAGGAGTTTTTAGACTTGGCCAATTTATCATCAAATTCATGATTAACCAAAAATATTTTGAAGGCTTAGAGATATTTTTTATTACTTTTATGTATTAAGAAATAAAATCATTTTTAGAAACTATTAACATACAAACATAGCTTTTAATGTGTAGCATTTACTAGTACTTGTTTTTACTTTATTATGACTAACTTAAACTTGAAAAGTTAGTCATGTGTTTTCAGTTTACAGAACCTTATCAGCCCTAATGTATAATCTGCCATTTTTTTCCAAATCCGAGGAGTGCAGATTAGAATATTTTGTGAAGTTTTAAAATCCCAGGAGCAGAGATTTAAAAATTTCAGGCACTTAAACTTTATATGGACAACTTATAGCAACTTAAGACAAAGTACAACGAATGAACTAAACAATCTAAAATACCCAGGAGCTTAATTTAAAGTTACATGTATTAAAGTAAAAAAAACTTGGGAGTGTATTTACATAAACCCAGCAGTGCAACTTGCCTAGTTCTACATGTATACAGGTTTATTGAGAGGCCTGATTTTAAATTAATTTATTTAAAATTGCAATGATGTGGAACATTGGCATAATTTTTTAGATTTCGATATTCAATATTTCAAAGTTCACTATTGTTTAGTTTTAATTGCCTAATCAGGCAACATGTTAAAACAAGTTTGAATGTGCGTTAATTTCAAGTTTGCGACATTCAGTTTCTCAGTTGTCGTAAAAAATGCAAAAATGTTTTCATTGTCACTTCATTAAATAGTTAAATACTCAGCAATTTAAAAGGGCAAACTAATAACACTTACCTGTACATAAAAAAACCTAGTTTCAGAATATGTGAAACACCTTATTACAAACAACGTTTGCATATTTATTTATGTTCATTAACTAATGTACTAATCAAATTTATGCAACCTTATTTTTGAGGAGCTAGTAATTCAAAAGAATGTTGTTGTTGTTGTCGACCCCTCTCCACCCTCGACATAAAGGGTGGAGCCCTCACGCCGGTGGGTCCAGCCCCCACCCCAGCAGGTCCGACAATCGGGCCAGGAGCCCCGCTGCTCCAACCGGGTCCGACCAGAATCATAGGTGGCATTGACAGTTGACTTATTAT
>JARUHE010307306.1:0-12339 GCA_031471125.1 Archaeomysis grebnitzkii | reverse complement strand
AATGATCTTCAACTTCCCTGTGCTTAATAATAATTCATAAGCTACTGGTTGTTTTTATTCAGACGAGCTTTGGTGTGTGACCCGTCATACCTCTAGTTTCCAACATAATTACATTTGCATTATTTAATATTTAACTATTCCATGACATTGAGATGTCCGATGCAGTTAATAAAGCCAGTTTTTAACTATTAGCCATGGCAATCTTTGTAACACTTGATAAATTTCATTTGTTGATACTTTTTTCTACTGTGATTTATAAAGTAAATACACAGTTGTAATACTGAAACATTTTCTTTGTTTTCTAAAGCTTTTTGCTATCTAAAAAATAAACTGAAACAAATTATATGAACTGGTTGTAATACTGAAACATTTTCTTTGTTTTCTAAAGCTTTTTGCTATCTAAAAAATAAACTTAAATAAATTGTAAACTTTATTTAGTTGATAATATAAGATCAAGTGGCATACGTTTTTGGCCCGAAAAACTGTCCGATTTCGGCCCAACTTTAGAACAAAAAAAGTGTGTGTTTCGTACACTTTTTGGGCCAAAATGTTTGCAGGGTAGTTAATGTATTGTAGTTTGAAAGTGCTGAATACCCTCCGGATGCAGCGCTGGGCATTGGCCCGTTTATTTATATAATCAATCAATCAATCTTATTGTAAATGGCAATTCTACATTCAGTAATTTCCTGAGGGGATGCTATTTTGCACGACTCATACTTGTGTCGAAGAGAAGAAGCTGTGCAGGCTGCCACTGAATCTCAGGATCTTGTAGTCCTCAATGGGGACTCCCCAAATATTTGAGATCATACAACCAAACATAGACCTCGCATTTATTAGCAACACACTTCATACAGATTTCACATGGAAAAAACTTGAGGATCTATGTTATATAATAATATCAATATCAGCTCCACCTGTCTATGTGGAGAGGTGGAATATCAAAAAAGCGGACTGGAAACACTTCAAACAACTTGCTACCACTGAAAACATGTCACATTTGATAATGTCGGGCTAGCATATGAACATCTAATTAATACAATCGAAGCAGCTTGCAGAAAAGCAATACCAAGAAAAATGTGAGTAATATGAAGTGCCCTGGCCTAAAGGTTTCACTCGATAAAAACTGTAAAATTAAAGTCTAAGAATAATAGTTTTTTGTCAAAAATATGCTGTCTGGTCTGAGAATTAAAAATCTATTAATTCCTGGAATATTGATTTTACCGAAAAATAATTGTATAATCTTCTTTAGAATTATATAAAACGTCAGCTCAAGTTCAATAAAAAATCTATAAAATGAATATTTTGTCAAAATCATATATATATATATATATATATAACAAATATATATGTCACATCTAAATTCATAAAAACTTAAAAACATTTCTGCTGTTAAAACTCAATAAAGCTATATATATATATATATATATATATATGAACACACACATACATATATGAACACACACATACATATATGTATATATGTTTGAGTATCGCCGATACAAATTTTCTTTGAGACATGTTTTATTAAATATTATTGCATATTGGAAATTTATTAGCTTTCTTTTGACCTTTTCAAGTATTCTTAATAACTGTTTTGATTATTATGCAAGTTAAAAATAAGGTTGACAAACGTCATTTTTATTGTTCATTATTTCTTTAACTAGTCTCGCTAGAGTCATCTAGCATGTTCACAAGGGGAGTTCTATTAATACAATGCATGGTTAACAGATATAAATATACATAAGTTAATGTTGCTACAATTAAATGTAAAGAATAGATGTTATAAATTAATACATTAATCGAGGGAAGAGCTTAAGAATGCCACCTTATCTAATATTTTGTATGTTTAGATATAGGTTGGTGTTCATTAATAAACATTGCTTTTTTAGATAGTATTGGTTGTGTTCAACTGCACATGCAAAACGTTTCACATGCAGGTTTTGAAAACTTTTTTTTAAAATACATTCACTTTCTTGCATGAGTTTTGAAATACAGAATTATCGATGTGGTGGATATTTCATCAGAAATCTATCGTTGAAACTTGAAAGTATAGTGTAAAAGATTTTTTTTTGTGTGTGATAAAGTATCTGTTATTTTAGTTAAACTATGTTATTAATGTTCAATACTGTAGATAAACTTTATCTAGAAGTACTTTTTTGAACAAAATGGAAAAAATAAGCTACCTTGAACAGTTTGTCAAAAATGTGTTTTTTGACAACCTGTTGAAGCAAGCTTTTTTTCCAGTTTTGTTCAACAATTTACTTCTAGATAAAGTTTATCTACAGTATTGAACATTAATAACATAGTTTAACTAAAATAACATATTTTATCATACAAATTTTTTACACTACTTTTAAGGTTTAACATAGAGTTCTGATGAAATATCCACCACATCGATAATTCTGCATTTAAAAACTCATGCAAAAAAGTGAATGTGTTTCGATAAAATGTTTTCAAAACCTGCATGTGAAACGTTTTGCATGTACAGTTGAACAAAACTAATGTTGTACGTGTTATTTACAATTATTTTCCTGCGTTCTTTTTTTAGCAATTAAAGGACGATTTCCAAAAAAGTGCTCTTGTAAATGCATCGTTATTCTCCTTGATAGTGTGGTACTCGTCTTAACAATGTAATTGTTATTAAGAAGTGCACAACCTTCTGTTTTACAATCATGTTTATAAACTACATTTGTTTGTTGAATACCACTATCTTTATATGGGGAATTATTTATTACCATTGCCGAAGTTCTCTTGTTTATAGTAAATGATAAGCTTAAGTGTGTCGGTATTTCCCACTGGTCTGGTGTATCTGCGTATAATTGTTTTTAATATGTCTTCATCTTTCTTGTAATTTCCATGCATTTGGTTTCTATAGTACACTTTTAAACTGTTAGAATTTTCTTTAACTACAGTTAAAGAAGATTCAAATATTACTGTATTAATTTATAATATCTGTTATTTTTATGTAGTTGTAGCAACATTAACTTCTGTATATTGTATTAATATAACTCCCCTTGTGAGCATACTAGATGATTCAAGCGAAACTAGTTAAGGAAATAATAAACAATAAAAATAACGTTTGTCAATCTTATTTTTAAGTTGCCTAATAATCAAGCACAGTTATTAAGAAAACTAGAAAAGGCCAAAAAAAAAAAAAAATTGTAAATATGCAATAACATTTGATAAAGTTATTTGGATGTAGTATACAAGTGTTTACAAAGCAATTAAATTAATTTGTATGTCATAATTATCATTTAAATAGTTTTTGTAATCGACTTTAGCACTTATGGAACATTTATTAAGGTGGAAACCTTAATAAATTGAATGAAGTGACACAAACGACAGTTTAGGCAACAAGGGCATAACTGATTCATGTATTTCATACATGTGTTTTGAATGCAAATTTTCAAATTCAATAATGTAAAGTTTTATAAAATCTGTATAGGAAAATAAATAATGAAAATAGAGTAGGCTGTACAAAAATATTTAAATTTAATACATGTAGTTTTTAAAGAGCTGAAGGTAGTTTTAATTGTATTAACTTATCTTTTGGAAACAGCACATATAGGAGCCTTGATTATCCATACTTCTTTGAAAATACATTGAATACAAAATAAAAGCTACTTGAACCGAAGCCCTGGGTAGTGGATAATTGAATTAATATGTTAAATCCTTTTTAGTTAGAGTTTTCAATGAAAAAACTGAATCGCTTATGCAGAGGCTTTTGTGGATCGGCAATAGCACAAGTGAGGTAAGATCTTTGCTATTTGAATGTGGGTTACCTCAATTGTGCTATTGTCGGTCCACATCAACTCTGTACTATGGAAATTCAACCAATAAGTCAAAAGGAGTTTCAGATATTGCTTTCAATACATCTTTATCTTCACATCATTATTAGGTCACTAGCCCGGGTAGAGGTGGGGAGTTATAGTCCATGGGCTGTATAGAGAGCGGTGCTTCCCCCCTGCCATATACCTTAGACCTACCAAAACTTTTTATAACCGTTTACACCTTCGAAAAAACTTTGTTACTCATGCGAAATCATGTTGCAAGCCCCTTTACAGGGCAATTTACCCCCCGCTTCCTATAATTTTTGAGGAGCAGTTTTGAGTTATAAAACTACGTATAGCTTACTTATTTGATGTGTAATTCTTTGTTTATAACTTTTATTATGCGTAAAAATGCATTGCCTACACATTGTATTGAGTACTATTTTACATCACAACGTTTACTTTTTGAAATATTTCAATATAAGCCATGTTTTGTTTCCTGTAAAAAGATTTTGAGGCCTTCAAATAAATATATAAAATATAACCAACAATTGCTGCGCTATAGCATGAGATATAATATAATAAATTTAATAAAAAATTAACAAAGTTACATAATTTTGAAAAATGGAAGCGCGCGCGTGAGAGGGTTGTTTTAGTCTGCTTAGCTGCGATCTAGTAAGTTTTTATATGTGTGTAAGGAGAAAGACATATGGAATGAAAATTAACATCAAGAAAACAAAGACAATGGTTGCTTCAAAGAAACATAAGCCGCAAATACAAATCGTAGTTGAGGGAGAGACAATATAACAAGTCCATTCTTTTAAATATTTGGGAAGTTTGATCACGGAGTATGTTCGATGCGAGGAGGAGATAAGGAGGAGCCAGCGGCGGCAAAGGGTGTATTTGTGAACATGAAGTCCTACTTGACAAATAAAAAACTGTCCATTAAATGTAAAAGAAAGGCAGCCAAAACGTTTATTTGGTGGGTGTTATTGTACGGAGTGGAGACCTGGACCATCAGTAAGACATCTGAAAAAAATAGAAGCAATGGAAATGTGGATTTGGCGCAGGATGTTGAGGATATCGTGGACGATAAAAAGAAGTGCTCCAACAGATGAACACCGGGCGAGAGATCATGTCTGTAATCAGGAATAGACAGATGTCATTCCTTGGTCATGTGATGAGAAGGGATCAATTGAAGAATATGTTACCATCTGGATATGTGGCGGGAAGAAGAGATAGAGGCAGACAGAGAGAAAAATATATGGATGGAATTGGGAGGGTAGCAGGCAGAAGCATAACACCCGCTGAGCTACTTCATAACACCAGAGACAAGGAAGGGTGACGAACCATGGTGGCCAAAGTCCGACAGGATATGGCACGTTGATAAGGTAAGGATTAATTTGTTTAAATATTCATTTTTTTTTCTTATAATTCTGTAAAAAGTTCGAATAAACAATATTCGAAATTTCCCTTTACATTTAAATGTTTAAGGGATTTTTTTAGAACATTGCCACAAAGAAAAAATTTAAATTTTTTTGTTTATATTCAACACGCTTGTGTTAATTTGTGGAATCAAACGAACAAAAACAAGGATCGAAAGACGTGTGTCACAGAGACCTTCCACACACCTTTAAAGAGCAGTCCAATAGAATTAGCCAATTAGAATTGATGATCGATGGGTTGACGATTTGATGTCTTGAAGCCTTGATGGTTGATGTCCCTCGTTCGATATTTGTGGAAAAGTCGCTATCTCCATTAGACTCAGTTCTAAAATAAACTCTGAAGACATTCCTCAGGAAGAAAATTCCCTGAGTCTATTGATGATCTTCACCTCGAAAATAAACGTCAAAAATTTTTTTTCACTTTTTTGTTTTATTGACACCCAGAAAAGTTCTTACACTTCTGAAATGTAAACTAAAATAATAAAGTTATTAATGCAACAATATCAGTAATAATAATAACAATGATAATTACAACAATAATACAAATATTATTATTATTATTATGCTGTTAACATGTTTAAATTCCTTACTACGTTACTATATTTTTGTATACGAATTTTGGATAAAAACTCTTTATTTCTCAAACTTATGTAAGATAAATAACAATAAAATGAGGTTGATGAAAAGATAAAGCGACATAAAATTGTTTTATTTATTATGATTCTTCATCTTATAAATTTGTCAGCTATCAACCATACATGTTCTCATACTTTTGAAATACTAACTAAAATAAAAGCAATATTAACATTAACATAATCTTATAATAAATATTATTATGATTACTTTTTATGTATTATTAGTATCATTATTATAGAGAGGGGACAGTTGAGGTGGTAAGGTCATGTCATGAGAAGAGAAGATAACAGCACGGTTAAGAAATATTTGAAATGGAAACCTGAAGGAAAAAGACCGGTTGGACGTCCTAGAAAAAGATGGATGGAGGGAGTTCAAGTCGTGATGGAGAGGTGGAAACACACCATTACTACGAGGAGAGGAGGGAGTGGCGAACATTTCTTCATCTTCAGGCGTATGGTGAGAAGTGAGAAGTATCATTATCATAATCAATATTACTATTGTTATTATTACACTTTTAACGTTTATGTAGCTGTATAAATTTGGAGTTTTAATATATATGAAAACATAAAATGAATTATGGTTATATTATCTCTCTACAATAAAACAGATCCAACCAATTTGCCATATCTTAACGTCTTTAAATCTACAAAATATATTTTAATATACGTAGATGACAGTAAGTAAATTTAATTTCTAACATAAATTGTGAATATCTAAATAACAGTTTTCAGCTTATTTCTCACAAAACCACCGAAAAGTGCCCAAAATAACTGTTTTTCAACTTGTTTCTCACAAAACCACCGAAAAGTGCCCAAAATAACTGTTTTTCAACTTGTTTCTCACAAAGCCGTAGAATAAACAAAATGAACAATTTACTTAATGATTCTAATGTTATAAGAAACTAGATAAGAATCCACTAAAAACCTGGCAATCGAATTTTAATAAACAACTTAAAAATATTTTCAAAGCAGGTTTAAATCATTTTTACCTACCCTTCCTAAAATATATGGGCTTCCAAAATTGCATAAACAAAATAATCCTTTACGGCCTATAGTTTCATTCAATGATGCGGTATAGCTACAAACTTGCTTCCCTTTTAAGTACACATTTGAACCCAATGTTTTCATCTTCATAATATTCAAGATTCATCAACCACGTAAAAGATTTAGATCACAAAAATGTCGTATATTGAATTTTTAAAAAATATTTTCTAACAAATATTTGAATAACTTAAAACATAAATGCTATAATTATAATTCTTATTGAATAGTATGTATAGGAAATACGTTTCCACATATAATAATAGTTATAAAAAGCAAACCGGCCGATAAATAAAGTAAATATAAATATTTTGCCCGCAAAACGACCCCTCAAAAATGGTAGTGGGCGGGAGGTAAATTATCTTGTAAGGGGGGCTTGCAACATGATTTTGAATGAGTAACAAAACTTTAATTTAAGCAGTTTATGAAAACTTCAGATAGGTCTAAGGTACGTTATATGGCAGGGGGGGAGGTAAACCCTATGTAGCCCATGGACTATTACCAAAGTTGTTTCTATCACTGATTTGAAGTTATTGTTTACAATTTCTAATTTATTTGTTATTTAAACTGATTGAATAATTAAATAAATTCAAATTTCATTTTAAAACCCGATTAATTATATGAAGTAATCATTCTTTAATAGCTTTCAAAAATGATTAAAGGAACTGGGCGTTCTTATTTGTCTCCTATACTTTGTCGGTCCTAGAAGACAATCTTGTTGTTTGTTTGACTATTTTACTTCAGAACTTTCAACAACTAGAAGTTCTTATTTATTTTTTATTTCGGGCCTTTTTACCTGCCAGAAATGTTCATCTTTTTTACTTCATAAATTCAAACAACCAGAAGTTCTTATTTAATTTTTACTTCGAGTCTTACCTGCCAGAAATGTTCGTTTTTTAATTCAGAACTTCCAATAACCAGAAGTTATAATTTCTTTTTACTTTATATACCTTCTTACCTGCCATAAATGGCCCAATATTTTCTACCTTTGAATTCAGAACTGCTTAGATGCCAATAATATTTTTTTATACTTCCAAGTTAATTATATGTCTGAAATCTTGTATTTTTTTTAAATTCAAAGCTTCACAATAACCAGGATTGATTTTACTTTTTAACTTCAAAACCTCAAATGCCTTAACTTTTTATATTTGTCTTTAACTTTTTATGTTTCTATTTAATTTTTTATTTTTATCTTTAACTTGTTATGTTTGTCTTTATCTTTTTATGATTGCTTTAACTTTTTATGTTTGTCTTTAACTTTTTTGTTTGCTTTAATTTTTATGTTTCCTTTTAACTTTTTATGTTTGTCTTCTACTGTTTATGTTTGTCTTTAACTTTTTATGTTTTCACAATTCCAAATAATATTTGTTGAAAAATAATTGATTTTAGATTATTAGTAATTCTTTGAAAATTTAATTCAGGAAAACACTTGTCGTCCATCAAGCTTCAATGTCTTACACCTGAGTTGTGGTTCAGCACATATATACGCTTGCATTTCATTTTAATATTCACTCGAGTTGAAATATTATTTGTATTTATCGATCAACTTTATTTTGGTAAGTATTTTTTATACATTAAATTGCGTTTTTAAACTATATACATAACAATTACAATTTTTCTTTCATTTGACTGTTTTTATCTTCATTGAACTGTTTTTTAATTTTTCAAAATTTTTTAGCTTCGGAAGGTGAAATGAAATATGTTTAGTTTATTTAGTTGAACACATTTGAATTAATGTATTGTGAAGATGAGATTCTGTAATTAGTATAAAAATCACATAAATAAAATAAATTACATATAAAATATATGTAAAAAACTTTAATATAAAAAACTTTACATGTAAAAAAACTTAAATATAAAAAACTTAACATGTAACAAAAACTTTAATATAAAAAACTGTACATGTACAAAAAATAAATATGAAAAATTTTACATGTAAGAAAAAACGTTAATATGAAAAACTTTACATGTAAACAAACTTTAATATACAAACTTTAATATAAAAACTTTACATGTAAAAATACTTAAATATAAAAAACTTTACATGTAAAAACGTTTTAATATAAAAAACTTTGCATGTAAAAAAACTTAAATATAAAAAGCTTTACATGTAAAAAAAAATTACATGTAAAAAAAATTTTACATGTAAAAAAATGTTAATATAAAAACTTCACTTGTAAACAACTTTAATATATAAACTTTACATGTAAACAAGTTTTAATATAAAAAAAAAACTTTCATGTAAAAAACTTTAATATAAAAAACTTAAATATAAAAATCTTTACATGTAAAAAATTAAAAAAAAAACTTTACATGTAAATAAAGCTTTAATGTAAAAAAACTTTACATGTAAAAACCTTCAATTTAAAAAAATGCATGTAAAAGACTTTAATATAAAAGATTTAAATATAAACAACTTTACATGTCAAAAAATAACTTAACATGTAAAAAACTTGAATCTAAAGAGCTTTACATGAAAAAAAACTTTTATATAAAAAACTTTAAAATAAAAATTTTTACATGTCAATTTAAATGTAAAAAAAACTTTAATATAAAAAATTTTACATGTAAGAAAAAACGTTAATATAAAATGTGTTACATGTAAACAAACTTTAATATAAAAAAAACTTTACAAGTAAATTTACATCTAAAACATTTGTAAAAGAATTCAAGATGAGACCGAGTGGAAGTTTAAAAATCTTTGGGTTGAGAATAATTTGATCAATTTTCATCTCCTTTGTGAGAAAACTGATTTTCAACAAATACGAAATCAACCTTGAAATCTTACTTTAGAATGTTGCTTAGAATTTCATTTAAATCAGTTGGTTTCAATAACAAATAATGAAGAATAATTATTTAAATTAACTTATTATATTAAAAAATACTCGCAATGTCAAAAAGGCTGTTTACAAATAATGTTTAGAATTACATTTAAATGTATGTATTTAAAAAAATAAAGTTATGAAACAAAATGGAATTTGATTTTTAAAGATTTTAATCCATGAAAAAGTTAAAAACGTTTCAAATCCTGAAGGGATCCACGGCTACTAAAGCGCTGTCATGTCACTGCCGTTCGATTCTAAGAATCACACAAGAGCTTTGAAGGTTGGAAGGCCATATAAATAGATAAATAGATATATATATATATAAATAAATCATCTGCTTAACAAATTTGTATTGCCTCTCAGAATTTGTCTTGGTACGTATACTACAGAGCAACTAAGAAACATCAATCAATGCTAGTTAAGAACAATTTCTTCAGCCATCAAGGAACTTACACTGGTGACGTCACAGTCACGTGACTGCTTTGTATATGCTGGTTGGTTAGTTGGTTTGTCTGTTTAAAGACAAACCAAGCAACGAATACATTCGAATCAGTCACTACTGTCAGTTCGTTGTCAGTACCACAGTATTTTACCTATACTGTGTCAGTATAGATCTCCGCCTTCATGATGGTCCATAAATTATCGATTGGATTCAAATCCGGAGAATAGGTTCGCCACATAATTAAGGTATTGCTTCAGGGTTGACCAGTGTTGAATTTTAAAAATAATATTTCTTTATTAGTTGTCAGAGAACTAGTAGTCTTCACAGTGTACATGTGCGTGCGTGCGTGGACGAGTGTGTGTATGTGTGTTTTTGGGTGGATGTATGTGCATGCGTGTGTATGTTTTCTATATATAATTAAATACGTTATTGTTTCCTAATTATTGATCATTTCAACAGATTGTTCAAAAACCTTCGGAGTAAGACCTATAGGTTTTGGAAAGTGTATTTGAAGTATCAGAAAAATGAAGATTTATGTAATTCTCGCTCTCTGTGTGGCAACACTTCTTGTGCAATGTGAAACTGTAAGGAGAACCTTTTTCATTAAAGTTTTAGTTTAAATACATATGTATATAATTGAGGCTGGTTTCTAGCTGACACGCAAGGTAAGTAATGCTTACCTTGGTAATATAACCAACATCAAGCTATAATATTATAACAATAAAATAAATGTATTTCTGAATAATCTTTTAAACATGTTAAAATAAATTGGGGTGCAGTGAAACGTCATATCGAAAATTTGCTTCAACTCATGGTTGAACTGATGTAAGAAAATTGAGTCATACACACGGCTCAAGCTAAATTTATATGTTTTAATTATTTTCTTTATACAATGTTTTGCATTTTTACCTTAAAAGCTAATTTTTTTTTACCCTGTTTTATAAATTTATAAAACCAAAAGAAAGCATATTTAAAATTTTAAATTTTAAAATTTAAAATTTTATTTATACCAATTTTCATAAATTTATAAAAACCGAAAGAAAGCATATTTTAAATTGTGTCTTTGCGAGTCAACTCATTTTAGAGTTCAACAATGCTAATGACCTTCTTTGAAAATTAGGCTTTCGTTTAGTATTTGTAATAAACTGATTAAGAATGTTCAATAAAATCAAATATTTAAAAAAGAAACTTATTACTAATGTTATTTTAAGGCCTAATACATGTAAGTTTATTCTTTAAATTATTAAGGTCCATTATTTTTATATCGTTGTTATAATGAAACTTAATATTTAAATGTAATAACTTTTAACTGTTTTTGTTTAAATATATAAGTTTTGCAACATATTTACTTATGTAAATTAGACTAGCAGTTTCATTGCGATATATGTAAACTTAAATATACGCCTAAATTATTTTCTTACCATTAACTTTGATAAATTCACGTGCTAGCTAAATATATTAAAAAGTGTTTTAAATAGATTTCAATGTATTATATATAGCATAAACCTACTTAATCTGTGTTAGAAAGCATGTGCAAGCTTAACTATTAGGTTATGTGCGTATTGTTAAGTTAGGTTAGATGAAACACCATGTTGAGTAACCTCGAAAGTAAAGTATTGAATTAAATTTTAAATTTTTACTGACCCTAATTTTTGTCTATACACAAGCCTGAATTATATATAGCCATATGATCAAGCTTCATAAGCGCTACGCACTTTTGCATTTTTTCAATAGTTTTTTTTTGCAAAAATAACTTTTATTAAAGTTATAATATAGTGAAATGTGTTCATTTAGGAAAAATATTCTAATAAATGCAATATTAAATTAGTTGCATATCGATGACCGTACGTCCGCCATTGATTTCTTAAATGTCCTTGTATTTGTATGTTTCAAGGACAGAGTTAGGTGAGTTTCTGTACATAGCTTTCTAAAACTTCGGAAAGGAAATTATTTTAAAAACTTTTTTCATAAGCAGTTACAATTGCATTCTATTTTGGTGAAATCCAAAATACGCCGTTTTTTTTGCGACGCAAACCATGCCATACTGAGAACATATTTGGGTAAAACCAATTTACAATCTTAACCGCAATATATATGCACAACGTTCGTGCTAAAAATATTTATTGAAGGTGAATGCCGCTTCTATGTAAATAGAAATAACTGCTCAGAAATGAGTGGTAA
>JARUHE010307295.1:0-12340 GCA_031471125.1 Archaeomysis grebnitzkii | reverse complement strand
GATGAACGACTGACGGATTGGGGGATGAACGACTGACGGATTGGGGAAGGGGGGATGAACGACTGACGGATTGGGGAAGGGGGGATGAACACCTGACGGATTGGGGAAGGGGGGATGAACACCTGACGGATTGGGGAAGGGGGGATGAACGACTGACGGATTGGGGGAGGGGCAATATTGGGGAGCAGGGATGAGCAGCTATGATGGGTCGGGGGAAAAGTTGTCCTCTGAGTGGCATTTTATGAAAATATCTAAATCGTCACAAAACCCAAAAATGAGGTCAATATATTTAGTTGGGTAATGAAGAGCATTTTATTGTGTGAACAAGCTTTCCTAACATAACAAACATTAATCATTATAAATAGATTAAGTAATACATAGACAACACATTTTAATTTGTTGCTAAATAAAACTATTATTAAAGTAATGTTTATGCAATACAGTGGTCAGAATAAAACAGAACTTGTACTTCATGATGTAGCAACAGCAAACTATTATTAGCCAATACGTAAGCCATTTATAAGTCACAACCACATAGTGATCATTTTCAAATTTAGGATTTGTGGGGTTGATTTAAAAAAAACACCAAGGGAACATTTTCTGAAAATTTAGTTTAATGAGGATGCAACAAAAAATTATATCACACTGCAACCATTATAGAAATAAAGAAATTGAATACAACACAATAAATATCACCCAAAACAGAAATTTAAGTGAAACCAAAGATGCAGACAATGCCAGATTGAAGGGGAGGCCTGGGGGTATAGATTTACCTCTGTGGAAAAATGTGTACTTTTATAAAAAAAACACATAAGGTAAGCCATTCCATTATTGTAAAGCAGACTAGTCTTGAGGTTCCAATTTGGTGCATCAAGTTCAAGTTTTGCCTAACACTTAAATTTTCTGTGGATTGACTATATAAATAAACAGGCCAAGGCACAGTGCTGCACACAATTTCTGTGGAGAAACATACTATACTGGCCTTTACAGTCATTAAAACAATTATGAATGAATGAAAAATAAAACAATTATGAATGAATGAAAATAAATCTATTAAATGTATATAAATGATTTCTCAAGTTATCAGGCTTCTTTACTATACAGAAAAACATGTAAAGAGATTAACATTAATCTACACCTATGCAAAAATGCAACAAGATGGAAAATATTTGATGACAGAATGCAAAAAATAGATAAGATAAATTAAATATAATGAAAAATAAAAAAAACTAATTAATTAATAATAAATAGATATATTTTACTTCAAAAATAGATACATTTTTGCAAAAATGCTAAAACTAATTTCAATGTTAAAGAATTTAGTTCTAAAAATATACATAAAATAAAGATGCATCTAGACATTTCAATGTAATTGGTAAATAATAAAGTAAATAAATGAAATTGGAGACAAAGGGTTAAAAACACATGCCGATGCCTTGATACAGATCACAATTGTATTTCCTTTTACAATAAATATGTTTTGAATGTTTGAAAAACATTTTCTTATTATGTGAAATTATAACAGATGAATGTTCCTTAATTATCATAATACATTATTTTTTCATCTATGTTTCAAATTATTATAAGACATTGCTTTAAAAAGCTTGTATCTCAATTTATTTTGAGCAGATGGGAAGACCACCATGATAAAAATTGAAATCAAATTGACAGAATCGATCATAAGGATATTGAATTGGTTTATGTAGTTTGTCACACAAGCCTGCCATAAAGTTATTAAGCTATTTAACACTTTTTTAGACTACTAACTATTCGTAGTGACCTCAACTTTACGATATTCTTCAAAACCAAGTAATGAAGATAAAGTGTTCTACATTTTCATTATGAACAACTAAATTTTTCAAAGATCTGAGCTAATCTAGTATTAAGGAAGGGTGGAACTACAAAATGCACCGATATGACTGGGCTTGACTACTCAATCTACAAGGGTGATTTGCTACCATTACTTCCACATACACTGATTTCACGGCGTTCCTCATCAATGGTGTTGGAGATCTCGCGCATTTTGCAGTGCATGTGCTCTCTGACGACATCTTGCAGCGAATCCATGTTCATCTTGAACATATATTACTCCAATGAGAGCTAAATGCTGGTCAAACATGATGATTATTAATAATGTCAATAAATCTTACAACAAAGTCAAAAATACTAGACTGATACAAGACTTATGAACTGTAATGTAAATTTATTCCTGACCATTGATTATTATGTAATGAAAACATGGCACAAAAATTAAAATTTAAGACGATTGATAAATGAAAACCTATCTCGCAGAGTTGAGTTCCAACAAAAAACATTAAAACAAGATCTGAGCAATTATTTATTTGAAAGGTGACATTTTAAACTGACAAGAGAATGTTGAAGATTTTTCCAAGACAACAAAAAATACCTAACTTCACTCCTAAATAAAACAAGCACGAGTAAATGCTACACACTGAAAGCTGTGTTTATATATATTATAAAAATTCTAAATTAGTGTTATTGTTGAATATAATTCTATATATTATTATATTAACACTTTTTTTATTTGTTTTGAATAAAATTATCTCTAAACCATCAAATAAAAATCTTAGTTAACCATGAATTAGCTTAGTCTAGAAACAATTATTTAACTAAATATAATTTATTTTGCAAAGTTTTTATCAGACTTCTACTTTAAAACTATGACAGAAGTACGGTACTACAGTGACCATTCAGTACCATTGAATACTTGCAACAGTTAGTTTCTTAGAAATTTCATGGCTATGCAAATGAAATAGTTTCGCCTGAAAGTTTATAGCCAGAACATATTCAGAAAATAAATAACTTGTACAAGCAAATATAAAAATTTGCCTGTAGAAATTTAATAAATACAAGCTAACTTGATATGTATCACTGGTGTTAAATAAAAATCGAATAAGCCATTAAACTTATGTACCACCGGTGCTACAAGAAACGGTTAAGGAGTTAAAAACAAGTGATGGTGCTAACAGTACTTCTAAGAAAAGTACTAATAGTACTTATTATATAACTATAACCATATCAAAACTTTTTGCATTAAGAAAACATTTTTTTCTGAATATATTCTGGCTATAAAATTTCAGGGGAAACTATTTTAAAGAGAAAACTAGTGCAATTATTCAATGTCATCAATCAAAAAAGAATTGAGAACATTTCTTAAAAGAAAATTTAATAATCATCACAAAATATAATCAATACATGGTTTTATTTCAATTATCTTAAACTATAAACTATAAATTCCACTTATGAAGACAATTAACAACAAGTATTGACCAACAAATTTTCTTTTTTGTAAGGTTTCTTTTCTCCCAATAAATGTAGGAGTAATGCTCAAACAATATTGATTTTTTAGCTAATGCTACGATATGGTGCATGTACGAATGATTTCACAATTAAATTTTACTATCTGAATACCAGATTTTGATTTCATTGTATATTTAAAATAAGTAATGAATATTATTATTGTACTTTGATTTCATTGTATTTTTAAAATAAAAAATATTATTTTCCAATGCTTGTTAAAGATATACTTTAAATGGTCAAACTAAATAGGCTCTCCAGAACAATGATCCATTGATCTTTTAGGAAGAAATCATCAGATCAATCATAGTGTATTGCCCAGATATTTATCATTGATACTCCATAAATAATGGAGGACTGAGAGACAAAAGATGCCAAGTGGTACAGTAACTCCATTGGAATGGGGCTGTTTTGCCTCTCAGCCCACCAATTGTAATAACTAAAACGATTATTGAAGTACATATTGATAACAAAAAGGTGATTTTTTTCTATTCTAAACACCCAAGCATAGCTGGTTTTAGCAAAATCTACATCATTCATAAAAGTATACATATGGACAACTTTGTTCAATAAAACTTAGTACAACTTTCAAAAACTGGTCATCCACAAACTGAACAATTCAAATGTCTCAACCATTCAATATAATGAAAATATTTATCAAAACTAGTAATCCACGAACCGGACGGTTCAAATGTATCGCAATGATTCATTCAGTAATTTTATAAAAGTAATTTATCTCCACAAATGTCAATCAAAAATGGTGTTACAAAGTGAGAAAACATCATTTAATCAAAAAATCACCGTAGAGACTATTAATGTATAGTTCTTTTCCAATCCATTGATGAATAAATCAAACTAAAATAGGAAAAAAAATTCCAAGTTAATTTGATGAAAAAATGTAGATAAAGTGATAAAATCAAATAAAAAAACATAGTAATATATTAAAGCCAATAACCAGGCCTATATGAAGAGAAATAATAATAGTATAGATGATATATAAGCATTCAAGTCATTGTCCAACGCCGACGCCGACGACATCGGAATTGCTATGCCTATGTAGAGCTTTGCTATGCACGCTCAACAAAAAATTTTCGGTTTGGATAATAAACTAGTATAAAGTTAACACGAAAACACTTAGCAAAAATTAAATTAAGTAAATATTTTGGTTGAATACTTTCATTAACATAATTAATCAACAACATCCAAAAACAAGTATTAAATATATAAAATGTTACAAAAATACCTGCAACAGCAGAACCTGAGGAGCAGCATACTCTCCTTGAACACTTTTCTGACAGTGTGCAGTGTCAGCATGTGTAGCAACCAAGGCAACTTTTGCAGCTTTATTTGGCTTGCCTCGGAAACCTAACAAAAGTTTTCAAAATTAGTGCACTGTTAAAAATTTGAAATATTTTATAAATTTACAAACATTTGTTCTATTAGATATAGAAGACCGAGTATCTCACATAAAAAAACATCTCCAGCTAAAATAACAACAAATATAAACTTTTCAAAAAATATTCATAGCACTGTTAACTAGCTTAAACTAGGTCATACTGAACAGCTTTAGTTAGATAAAATTGTCTGTAACTCTTGAAATAAGGCAATCTTAAGTATTAATGTAGAACGACAGAAAGACAACACCTCTCTTTAGAGTTTTTGCTTGATCATAATCAATCACACCATTACAGTTAAAAGTATATTTTAAATTAAGCTATAAAGAGTAGGTATACAAAAATAAAATAAAGAGATCATTCAATGTTGTTATTTCACATAAAAATGAAATATTATGCTTGTTTGAACTAATAAAACTTTGTTGGTTTTATTAACATTGGCATGTAAGCTTAAAGACTCTATCGGTAAGACATCAGAGAAAGAAAACTGCAGTACCTAAAGGTTCCATTGGTGGAATTCGAGCTTGCAAGAATGAGAGCCAATATGAGCACTGTTGTAGTTGCATGTCAAACGGCTGATCCAAGCTGAACACGATCAAATGAACGCATGTTGTGTTGCCAATGAAATGATCATAAACGGAGAAGTATCCCTCATATCCAGAGAACTCCCACAATGACAGTTCTCCAACACCGGAGATATTTACCTGCAATGGGGAATTTTTAAGGGTATTCAAATAAAATAGAGGTACATTTATACAGTATATAAAATTTCATCCATCTAGCATTGATATTTAGCCTCATTTTTTCAGTGGAAATTTTATTCAGAAAAACCAACACATTACACTACCATGTACCATGTTTAAGCTGGTGGCAAAAAGTTCCACATAATGACTATTTTTATTTTTCAATTTCTAAAAGTGGTTAAAATTGTACCGAGACAGAATATGCCTCGATAGATATTTAATTAAACTGTACTTGCTTAACTTTGAATTTGAATGGCAATTTTTGTGTATAATACATTTTTTATATACCAGTATCAACAACTATGTGATTGAACAAGTCACCTCTTTAAAAAGAAATAATATTATAAGAAATGATAAACCAACCTGTTGAACATCTACGCCTTTTGTATAATTTTCACAGGGATCAAAAGTCAAGGAATTTTGCCTTGAAGTTGGAGGTGATTCCATTTCAAAATGTCCTCGTAGTGACTGTTGGTCTGAGAAATAACCTAGAATGTTCAAAATCATGTTAAGAATATCAAAAAACAGATAATCAAACAATAATCTCTAGCATGACAGCTTTGACTAATGAACTTTAATTTTTCTGTGATTTCATCTTTGAAATTGTTTTTTAATAACCTTGGGAGAAAAGTAAATCTTAAATTTAGGTTTTTAAAATTATTAGATTGAAAGAATGTATTATCTTATAGATTGTATCTGTTGATCATTCACATTATTTCTAACCACAAGGCTTGAATTTATTTCAATGAAAGACACAGTGTACTGAACAGTAATTTCCACAATTACTGGAAAACTTCACAGAGCGAGAAACAATTCTACAATTATGGCATGATAGCTTAAATACCCCAATTTTCATTTCTTCAGATTGTATCAGTTCCTCAGTAAACTATGTAGGAAGAATAGGTTATAGAATTATGGTTCAATTTCAATATAGAAAGCTTACTTTTAGTCAAAGAACTGAGAGATGTAGTGGAGCCAATATTTACAGCTGTAGCAACAGATTGGTTTTTGGCCCTTTTGAAGAATGAAGAGAAATATCCAGCTCTTATGGAATCGACAAGAGCAGATTTTCCAACACCAGAATGCCCTAATAGTTTGACTTTAATTCTTGATAAAAAGACACCACTGGGGATGAGTTGCTGGATGTATTCTTCCCTTTGTTGTTCCTATAATAAAAATGTTAAAAAAATAATTCCATCTTGTTGCATTTCTTGATAAGCTTTTTAGCTTTTTTTGTATATTTTTATTTTTTAAATCTTACTTTCAATCTTTTTCTGAGGAAATGAGGGAAATACAATAATGCAATTTATTCCTTCATTTTCCTTCAATAAAGTGGTGAATAACATGAAACAAGTTTGTATGTTGTCCTATTTCAAACTGGTATTTAGTGATTCAACTTTAGCAATTTAAACAACTATATGCTAGGAATGCAACATAGCATTAAAACGAAACATTTTCTGAATAATAACATAATTCATACTTACTCCGCGCAGCCTGTTCAATAGATCAGCAATATCATCATAACCTTGAGCCATGGCAGATACTTCAGCAAGAATGCCATCTCTGCTTTTTTGTTCTACTGCACATCCAGCAAGACATAAACATCTAAAATTTGAAATAAAAAGGCATATCAAGATATATTCAATTTCTATATATCAAGCTTTATCTGGGAACATAAATATTTTTAGGTAATAATTTAAACTTATATTTTTCAATAAACTGTTATTAAAATAATTTAAAAAACTCAAATATCATTTGACATATATCATTTCCTAAAATCACAATAAATATAAGCTTTTCATAAAAAAATATTCATAGAAATATTAACAAGAAGGTCATATTAAACAACAATATTTTGTTGTTGTTTTCAAGATAAGAAGCTTCACTTGCATTTGTGAATAATTTTAAGGAATTTTAACATAGTGTGAAGTTCCTCTGAGCGCTACAGGTTGGCATTGAGGAGCTATCTATATAAATCATTAAAATGATATTATAACTTTTAAATTTTTGGAAGCTCTTCAAATAAAATAAGCTTTAAAGCTTATGGATATCGATGCATGTGATACAAATACAACATCAATATAATAGTTTCTATGGCACTCAATAAAAGTTAATTATTTCAAAAGTTTAAAAATAAAACAAATGAAGTCTTTTTATCAGATAGCCCTGTTCACCAAGTTCATTGAAATACAAGAAGCAGTGATTAATTTGATTGATTTTCCTAGATTATCTCTAAAGTTAACATCGCTGTGAAAAGACAAGATTTTAAACCTTAAAGTGATCAACTATCAATACAGTGTGTTGTTATTACAATAAAATCTAAGCATAGACTAAAAATTCTACATTTAAGTTTAAATGTACACACATGCTGAATTGGTGAACTCTATTGAATATGTTTACTTTCACTATAAATTGGGTAACCATACCTAACAACCTCAGTATGGCCATGTTTAGAAGCTAAATGAAGAGGATAAAGTCCTGCTCTATTTGGCACATCGACACTGCAGCCAAAGGCACACAAAGTTTGGGCTAATGACAGCAACCCTTCTCTGGACGCAATGTGTATTGGGGCTTCTCCCGAATCGTCTGTCAGGTCCGTGTTTGCACCTGCATGCAACAGGATCATGGCAGCCTGGGTGTGGTGCCGTGCCAGAGCCAGGTGGAGGGGACTAGTGCCGTGGGCGTCTTGAGGGTCAACGCACGCACCCGCCGCAACCAAGCCTCGGACACACTCAATGTGACCTCGACCGGCAGCCACGTGCAAGGGAGTTTGGCTTTCCTGTAATAAAAACAAAATATACTTCCTTTGATCCTTATCAGCATTATCATTAACATGAAACTGTTTCATAAAATAAATAAAATACATTTATTTCTGCAAAGTTGCAGGTATTATGAAGGTATTTCAAAACAATACTAGTAATCCACGAACCGGATGGTTCAATAGTCTCGCGATGATTCATTCAGTAACTTTAAAAAAATTTATCTCCTCAAATGTCAATCAAAAATGGTGTTACAAAATGAGAAAACATCATTTAATCAAAAATCCACTTTAGAGACTATTTATATATACTTCATTTCCAATCCATTGATGCATATATAAAAAGAAAATATGAAGAAAAAACTTGTTAAAAAAAATTCAAAGTCCAAAAATGTCAAATCAAAAATGGTGTTACAAAATGAGAAAACATTAATTTATCAAAAATTCACCTTAGAGACTATTTATGTATACTTCATTTACAATCCATGGATGCATAAATAAAAACAAAATATGAAAAAAAAAAATTTTGTTGAAAAAAATTTTCTCTAAAAATCTCAAATCAAAAATGGTGTTACAAAGTGAGAAAACATCATTTTATCAAAAATTCACCTTAGAGACTATTTATGTGTACATCATTTCCAATCCATGGATGCATAAACAAAAACAAAATATGAAAAAAAAATGTTAAAAAAATTAATTTGATGAAAAAATGTAGATAAAAAGTAATAAAATCAAATAAAAATACCTAGTAATTTATTAAAACCAATAACCAAGCCTATATTAAAAAATAATAATAGTATAGATGATATATAGGCATTCAAGTCATTTTCTAACACCGAGACGACGACATTGGAATTGCTACGCCTATGTAGAGCTTTGCTATGCATGCTCGACAAAAAAATGCTAAAAATGCAAAATGGTAGAACATAGAACAGGAAAATAATCTTAATGTGTAAGTAATGTATTTTAATAAATATTTATCTTAATACATTTGACAACTAATCCTTTCATGAAGGAAAATGACTTGCAATTATTTGAATTGTTTGCATATGTTTAAATGCTGACTACTACTTTAGTTGGTGTGCATTCAATTTTCTTTTCATCTCTTCAAAAATTAAATGAAAGACTGTAATATAAGTGGATTATTTTTTTTAATAATTTGGATCTTCTCAAAAATATTCTTTATTGTTTAGTTATCTAATTCGATTTTGATTCATTTTGGTGGTGGACTTTTTATGTTTGAAGATAGAAGATTTTTTTACGTCTTGGAGCTCTTTGGCTACAAAATAATATTGTTGGCCCAAATCTTTGTTGCTTCAATAACATAAAATGTGAAATATAAATAATAAACCAATTTCAATCTACCTTGTCTAGAAGCTCCGTATTTGCAGATGCAGAACATAAATGGTGTACTATCCGAGGAAAACCGTGCCATACAGAAATATGTAGAGCAGTTTCACCATGCTGGAAATAAATACATTTGAAATATAACTATTCTGAGCAATTCTTGTAATATAATTTACAACTTAACATATTCAAAACTGATATGAATATAATAATTTTCCAAAGATTATTACATTTCAATTTTAGGCTTACTTAAACGTAAATAACTTATATCAATGACAATATATTGACAAATTTTATAGCATTACAAATGCAGATGTTTTAGGTCTTAGTAGATTTGAAGAATTTTCTGAACATATGAAACTCAAAAAATGATTAGAGAACTAATCATTATTAGATATTAACACTCACTTCATCTTGTAAATCAATATTCATATTACAAAGGCACAAGTTTTGAACAACTACTGTATGTCCATAACGACATCCTACATGAAGGCATGTTTCTCCAAGCTGAAAAACACAAAATTTATAAATCATTACATTATCTGAGTAAAAAAGTACTTAACTTTGTTTGAATAAATGAATAAATAATAATAATAAAAGAATAAATTGAAGTGTGCAACTAACTTTGTTCTGAGCATTTATCTGAGCACCCTGCTCAATGAGGAAGACGATGACGTTCGCGTGGCCTTGTCTGGCCGCCCAGTGGAGTGGAGTGTCACCCTGCACATCTTGAGCATCCACACTTCCGCCCTTTTTCACAAGGAATTGCAATGGCTCCAACTGACCAAGTCCACACGCCAAATGAACAACATTTTCACCATGCTGAAACAACCAACAAATTCTTAAACTATCCATCTTTGAGTAACAAACATGATTTGTCATTTTAAAACATAATTATCAAATAGAGCATTGTCATTTGTCTATGGATCTTTATTATATGCCAACAACTAAGCCTTAATAAATATATCATTGAAAGAAATTAAAATAAAACTCTTCAGTGCATGATAAAGCACATTGAAAATAAAAATAACTAGCCATGAGTGGATCATTGTTGTTGCTGTTGTCGACCTATACTCTCTCCTCGACAAAGAAGATAGTTATTTCAACATTTATATCCTCAAAATGACAGTAAATTGTGATAAGCCTCACCACAGCTTTCTTAATGTTTGAATCTATATCATTATTAGATGTCTAAAAATAACTTGTTCGTAAATAATATTTAGCCCATAAGCTTGAGTTTTGCTGGACATTGGTAAGTCTCTTCACCAGTGCCCAGTAAATAAAATAATTTTAATAACTTCGCATAGTAAAAGAGAAGATATTTGCAAACCTTATTGGCCATATTCACATCAATATTTTGAGCAACAGTGAACAACTTTTCTAATCCAGGCAGATTACTTTCTTCCACAGCAGCAACCATTGCAGACAGAACAAAGCTAGTATCCTGAAAATAAATGTTCACTTAATCTCACAAATTCAACATCAGGGAAAATAAAATAAAACAGAACCAAGACAAATGAGTGGGTCAATGTTGAGCAAACAGTTCACAAAACATAGTAAGTTAGCTCTTTTGTAGGATATAAATTTGGGGATACCACTATTCTCCCAGTTTTGACTAAGCACACTCATTGTATATAAATACATAAAATTTTACTCGAACTGAAGAATTTGGAAAAAGTAAGTAATAGGGACTAGTAACTCTAATTCTCTTAACATAACATGTAAATATTTGTCATCAGTACAGGCCCAATCATTTGGATGCGCTCCAACACCGTTGGGAGCAGAACAAGAAAAAAGGCTTCAGAAAAGGTGGAAGCAAAGATGAACAGGACTTCTGAGTGGATACAAAATTATTGTTTGTGGAACAAATTACAAAGGAGGTCGAAGTAATACCTTAACCTTTGACTTTCTGAACAACAAACAAATATATCTATAGTAAAAAATGGGCGACTTTGAAAGATGTTGACTGTAGTCAGAGCCAATACCTGTATTGGAGTCGAAAGAAACTTATCAATAATGTATCCATCCACCCACTATACATGCACTAAATCCCTATTATATTATAGATTATATTATGTTCTCCAAATAAAATACAAAATAACACAAGCCCATATGCTATATATAGTATTGAGATTTATGTTTATGGGCGGAGACAAACGTTATAATATTGAGATTTATGTTTATGGGCGGAGACAAACGTTATAATATTGAGATTTATGTTTATGGGCGGAGATAAACGTTATAATATTGAGATTTATGTTTATGGACAAGACAAATGTTATAATAATAAGTATATACTAAAATAATAAGTAGCTATTCAGTCAAAAGTTGTTATGACAGGTTGTTCGATTTCATGAAAAATTACAAATATTTTCAATGACTAACTATAGTCACGGGCTTTCATTGTTGCTCATAGTACATTAAGCTATAAAACCTATAAAGCAGTGTTATGCTAAAATATCAAAATCAATAAAATAACATTGTTGCTGTGCTAAATAATTACGTAGGAAGTGGTGGAGCACATTCATCTCTCGTGTCTCCGGTTGAGGGGCGTAAGATTCTTTTTGACTCTGCTTAATACCAATGCCATTTCTTCTGTTGTTTTCTACTTATTAATTGTGTGCCTATAATTTATTTGCTTGTTTTTGTTTTGTTATAGTTTTTCCTCTCTGTCTCTTTTGATCTATTTAAATTTGTTGCTGATTTTTTGTGATTATGGCTGGTATTGTCATTCTTCAATGGAATGTTCGGAGCATCCGGCAGAGATTTCCAAATTTAAA
>JARUHE010307284.1:0-12342 GCA_031471125.1 Archaeomysis grebnitzkii | reverse complement strand
TAATGTTATAAAGTAATACAAAACTAGTATTAAAATAATGTTATAAAGTAATACAAAACTAGTATTAAAATAATGTTATAAAGTAATACAAAACTCGTATTAAAATAATGTTATAAAGTAATATACAACTAGTATTAAAATAATGTTATAAAGTAATATAAAACTAGTATTAAAATAGTGTTATAAAGTAATATACAACTAGTATTAAAATAATGTTATAAAGTAATACAAAACTAGTATTAAAATAATGTTATAAAGTAATACAAAACTAGTATTAAAATAATGTTGTAAAGTAATATACAACTAGTATTAAAATAATGTTATAAAGTAATATACAACTAGTATTAAAATAATGTTATAAAGTAATACAAAACTAGTATTAAAATAACGTTATAAAGTAATGCAAAGCTAGTTTTTAAATAATGTTATAAAGTAATATGAAACTAGTATTAAAACAATGTTATAAAGTAATACAAAACTGGTATTAAAATAGTTTTATGAAGTAATATAAAAATATTATAAAAACATTCCTACTTCTTCTTCTTCTGTATCTTTATCCCGTTTTTATACGGGGTCGCTAGTTTTTATGATGTGTCTCCATTTGCCTCGGTCAACAAATGCATTCATCATATTTGGTTTTGGCCCGGGTTTTACGGCCGGATGCCCTTCCTGACGCCAACACTCTCCATTTATCCGGGCTTGTGACCGGCACCGGATGGGCACCTCAGTGACTGGGGAAAGTTCATCTTTATAGATATAATACGGATCCTTTCGGCTTTTCAAGTTGTTAATACATTTCGGCCTTTAGTTTCGAATTGATCTATCAAGAAAGTCCTAAGAAGGAAAGTTTATCTTCATAGAAACAGATCCTTTCTGCTCTTCATGTTGTTAATGCATTTCGGCCTTTAGTTTCAAAAAACTTTACTATTAATGGTTATTAAAATGTAATTGAAAATAGTATTAAAAGCTTATTATAAGGAATTAAAAAATAGTATTAAAGTAATGGAAAAATTGTATTGAAAGTTGCATACTGAAACATGGCAAGAAAAGAGTTATTCTACCTCAAAATGCGATTTTATGGAAATGGATTTTATTACAATGGAAATAATTTAATAAATAATATATACATTTTTTTTCCTCAATTTGATTCTTGAATAGTTTTTATTAACAAAGTTAGACCTTTTTTAAGGATAATGATCAATTGGTTCAGTCATCTATTCAGTTGTATATGCTAATAAGGTTAAGCATAAGCAACAAAAGATGGAAAACTTGGTATTGTTTTGCTTTGTTTATTGAATTGTGACCAACACACAGAAATATGAACATAGCATAAGATGAAACCAAAAATTATTATGAACATAAAAATTATGTTTTTTGTTTTGAACAGATACATGAAATTAACACAAAAACATTTTTCAATTATGTTTGTTTGTAGCAACCAATAATGGAAACTATTTTAATATGTTATGATACTAGTGTTGATAAAAGTGAAATAATTTAATTCCTGTAATTCCAATAAACTGGAAACACTTGACAACTTTTATGTCTGGGATAGTCAAAGTACACTAAAAAAAACTTGACTAACCAAAATTAATCAAATTTCCTTCATCAAATTGACTAACCTTGGTTAACAGTACACAATTTGTTGTTGGTCAATCAACCTTCTTGTGATTAAATCAAAAAGGTATGAAATAAGGGTGCTCTGTTAACAAAGGTTAGTCAATTTGATGAAGGAAATTTGATTAATTTTAGTTAGTCAAGTTTTTTTTAGTGTACTTGGTTATTAGTGATAATGAAACGAATATAATTACTATCGCCCAAAAAATAAGAGTCTTTTTTTTAAACTAAAACGTTATGCAAATATGCATTTCTAAATTATGTTGTTTGTAATACAAAGTGTTATAAAATACTTTAAAACATTATAAAGTATTATAATGTATTATACCTTATTATAAAATATTAATAAATGTTATAAAACACGATAAACCATTATAAATTATTAAACAACACTACGAAAATATTATAAAAATTTGTTAAACATTATAAAAATATTTTAAAATATTGTAAAACATTATAAAACATTATAAAACATTATAAAACATTATGAAATATTATAAAATATTATAAAATATTATAAAATATTATAAAACATTACAACAATTTTATAAAACATAATAAAATAATATAAAATATTATAAAATATTATAAAACATTATAAAAATATTAGAAAATGTTATAAAATATTAAAAAAATATTAAAAAACATTGAAACATAAAATATCAATTCATCAATTCAACAGAGAGTGATTTATCATTGTTATCAATCATTTTGTTTTATTTATAAAGCTGATTAAATTATTCAAAATTGTAATTTCTTGAAAGTTTGCTGTTTTTTTCTTAGACGCTAAACCTTGAATACACATCAAACATAAAAATCACAAATTCTGCATTAAATTTAATTATTTTGCATCATTTAAAACGTTTCAGAATTTATTCCATGAATTATTTGGTGATATTCAAAACGAGATTTGTTGACGTTTATTAAGAATAAATACATAAATAAATAATTCATGATTTTTTGTTTTTACTTAAACGAATGTTGTCTTAAACATTATTCGAAAATGCATGACTTAACATAAATGTTTTTCATAAACAATTTTCGAGACAGTTTCAAAAAATTCTGAATATCTTAATTATATTTTTGTGAGAAACATTTGAATAGAGTTGAAAGTTTTATAAATACTTCATAACTATACTTTGATTCGTCTAAAATCTAAAAAAATATAAATTTAATAACATATATTGTAAACTATGAAACATTATATCTTCACTACCCAGTCATAACATTATCGCAGGTTCATCTATGATTATCATCATTATCGTTGGGTTATCTCTAAATATCGTTACCATTACTTTATAGTTTATCATTATCCATAAATATGAAAAAAACATGTATTTACAGTTAAATATATATATATATATATATATAGATATAGATATATATATATATATATATATATATATATATATATTACATTTAATTATAAGTAGTTGTGCTTTTGTATCTATCGATAAAGTAACATAAATAAAATAAAACTATAATGTTAATATATGTTTTCATTGAATCGCAAGCAAAGATATTTATAATTATAGTTAAAATCATGCGATAAAATTGAATAAATATTGATGGGAAAAGCCCAAAGGTAAAAAAAAGTAATTCCATCGATACTCCAATGATAAATCTTTAATGGGTTGAAGACAAATTCTTAACAAAATAATAAAGATAAAAAATTTGAAAATTGTAAAAAAAAAAAACTTTTATACGACAAAATATATCAACAAAAAACTTGAAAAGTTTGTTTGCATAAAAATTATTTTTTCTGTCGATGCAGCGAACCCAAGTTTACGAAGATTATTCAAACAAAAGTTCGAATAAATTGTTTATCAAAACAAAACAATAAAAAAAATAATGCAAGAATATCAAAACAATTTTCTTGCATATAAGTTAAATAAAAATCAATCTACCTTTCGACCAATTTAAAAGTTAAAAATGTCTAGAATTACAAAAAAGTTGTAACTTAGCACTTGAGAAGTTAATTCTGTACAAACAAATGTTTAATTTCACGAATAGTTTTACGAAAGCTTAAAAAACATATTTCTGATTTGAACTAAATTTTAATGTTTTCAGTTTACTGTTAAAGTATGTAAGAGTTTTGGTTAAAAATAATTTCTGTAAATTTTACTTCAATTTTTTATATTTTTTCATAATTTCTAACGTATTTAAGAAATGTATTCAATAGTTCTTGAAATAAAAAAATGTATAGCACAAATATATGAAAATGTGCTCAAAAAAAAGATTTAAGAAACTTCAATTTAAAACTACAGCTAAAATTGAGAGCTAAAAATATGTTAACACAGAATATGAATGACGTAATACAATATTTGATCATGTTACACAATAATAGATAATAACTTTTAACATTATACATTATAAAATAATATTAGTTAATATTAAGGAACAAAGATATTAGATAATATATGATAATATTAGATGATATTAGATAATATTAGATAATATTAGAAAACATATGATACAATTTGATAATATTAGAAAATATACGATACGACTTGATAGTATTAGATATAATTTGATAATAGTAGAAAATATTGGAAAATGTTAGAAAACTTATGATACGATTTGATAATATTAGAGAATATTAGAAAATACAGTATGTAATACAATTTGATAATATTAGAGAATATTAGAAAATATATGATACGATTTGTTAATATTATATGATACTAGATAATATTATGTAATGTTACATAATGTTGAATGATGTAAGATAATATTAGATAATATGAAATACTTTCAGATAACATTAGATAATTTTATATAATGTTAGTTATTAGATAGTGTTATACCAATTAGATAACATTAGATACTATTAGACAGTATCAAATAACGTTACATAATGTTAAAAATGTTAGATGATATTAGATAATCTTATATAATGTTAGTTATTAGATAGTATTATATAAAATTAGATAACATTAGATAATGTTAGACAGTATTAATTAATGTTAAATAATGTTAGAAATGTTAGATAATATTGGGTAATGTTATATAATGTTAGTTATTAGATGGTATTATATAAAATTAGATAACATTAGATAATGTTAAACAGTATTAAATAGTGTTACATAATGTTAGAAATGTTAGATAATATTAGATAATGCTAGAAAATATTAGATAATGTTATATAATGTTAGTTATTAGATAGTATTATATAAAATTAGATAACATTAGATAATGTTTGACAGTATTAAATAGTGTTACATAATGTTAGCAATGTTAGATAACATTAGATAATGTTAAACAGTTTTACATAATGTTAGAAATGTTAGATAATATTAGATAATGTTAGATAACATTAGATAATGTTAGACAGTATTAAATAGTGTTACATAATGTTAGCAATGTTAGATAACATTAGGTAATGTTAGACAGTATTACATAATGTTAAATAATGTTAGAAATGTTAGACAATTCTAGATATTGTTAGAAAATACATGAGATAGTATAGTATGGCAGGAGTTCTCCTTAAATTAAGATGCTAACACAGAAATTCGTAATTGAGTGAGATGTCAGCGGGAAATAAACTTTGCTTTTTCACAAATTAAATTTTAATGGTAATAAATGTTTTATATTTATAAGTTTCATTATTAGTAGTTGTATTGTTATTATTATTATCATTACACGTTTAACAATCACAAGGTACAGAATAACTTTTTGTGGCCTATATACAAAATAAAACTAATTATGTTAATATAATATAAATAAAAATAATAACAGTGTCTTATGTTTTCTTGTAGCGTTTATAATTGAAATTGATCAACCTATGTCTCGATTCAAGCATCAACTACTACTACTACTAATAATAATAATAATAGTATACTTTATTTCATCCATAAGGACATATAATTACAATCAAATACATTATATTGTATATATATTATATACAAATATTTACATATTTACAATCAGTTGTAACATTATAAGATTTTTTCATAAAAAAAAATATTCATTCATTATTCTGTTTCCATTGTACACGAGCCACCAGGGCTTTTATGTCATTGTCCAGAAGATTTACATCATAAAGATTTAAAAATAGTTTGAATATATGTTTAGAAAAATATTTATTTATAAAATAAACTCTATTAAATTTAAAAAGATAGTTTGTATGCCCAAAGTCTCATCAAGTAATGTATACCCAAATGATAAGCAACCGACATAATGTGCTTCCTCCATGCATGAGATTTTTTGACTATTCATTACGTTCAACTACCCAATCATAACTGTAGATGTACTAGAATTTATGCGAAAAAATTGCTTAAAAAATAATCAACACAGTCGTGTTATCCTTTATGTCATTATCATGC
This sequence comes from Archaeomysis grebnitzkii, assembly GCA_031471125.1. Classification (NCBI taxonomy): domain Eukaryota; kingdom Metazoa; phylum Arthropoda; class Malacostraca; order Mysida; family Mysidae; genus Archaeomysis; species Archaeomysis grebnitzkii. The sequence continues at coordinate 6,400 of JARUHE010307284.1, read as the reverse complement.
CCAGAACATTATTTGAAGGCCAAGAATACTTCACAGATAAACAAAGCAAGTTGATGTTTACTGTTACAATTATTAAACTAACTTGGAATAAAATTTCACGACCATGAAACTTTGAAACTAATCTAAATAAAAATGAAATCATTTTATTTATGAAATCTGAAAAAGTGTATCTTCAAAGGAAAGCCAAATGATCAATTTTAGAAAACAAAAACAAAACAGTTTTGGCTAACTCTGTGCCAGACCACTTTGTTGCTTTTTGAAGTCATGACAATTATTCCAGTTGGTTTGGTTGAGATTCATATCAAACGACTGTGACTTGTATCTTCTCATTCCTCTTCACATCTATTTATTAAGGAAACATTTTTGATATTTTTCTCACGTTTTCTTGCTTGAGTTTAGGCAATCACACTTGACATTGACGTTGTGTGTTGAAACTGTAATATAGATAAATATAACTTACATTTGAATTTAGGCAATCACACTTGACATTAACGTTGTGTGTTGCAACAATAATATAGATATGTATAGCTTATTTTAAATCAATTAGTTATAGCAAAAAAAACTGTAATCCTTTAAGATCGTAGAATTTAGCGTTAGCAACTTTAAGAGTTAAGAGATGGCTACTTTATACAAAATATCTTAAAATATTTGGATTTTCGTGTATTTTGATAGAGCTTACGTATATGATAAACATATAAATCATATTGTGCAATAAATTGATATAATGTCGACTTTGTAATAAATTTTACAGAATCACTTTTGGATAAATTTGTGTTGTTCTTGCATACAATATGGATCGACAATAGCACAAGTGAGGCAAGCTTTGTGTTATTTCAATGTGGGCTACCTCACCTGTGCTACTATCGATCCATATATTGTTATAATCTTTTATTTTCTCTCTGAAATTGTATATCTAAAAATACATTTTCCCATAACCATTACTTTATTATAATTTACTGAATGTTTATGTTTGCCAAACAGCTGAACAGTTCAATGTAAAAACTGCAAAACTAAACTAATAACCAATTACATTATAATGTAAAGTCAATATATTAGTTGTTACCTCTAAATTGATTCCCGCTTATGAACATTTATTATTAATTAAAATGTTTTTAAAGATGCTGTAATGAAAACATGTTGAACTATTATATAAAATCACGTTTAAGTGAATAATCTTATAATGTTTAGATCCGATATTGATAGCTCATAAAGATACATCGAACAATAATAGTTAGGGTTAATTATTGATGATGGTTGAAAAGAGGTTAATTAGCGTATCACTCGTGAACAATCCTAATGGGTTCTATGCTAATGATATCATTATTCAAGGCAAACATGCGTTATTTATACATAAATCATTATAGTATTTTTGACACAGCAGTTAATGGTATTAATTTTATAATATAAAAATGATATTTCCGGAATAACTTTGTTTTAAATAAAATATATTCATAAAGTTAAATTTAGTTTCAAATAATATTTCATATTTTTTTTATTCAGAAACATTTATTTGATTAATAAAATTTTTTTTTTAGGCTTCCTATATTCGTTATTTTCAATGTATATTTTATTTAAAACAATTAAAATAACATTTTTTTCATACTGTTCTTAGAAGGCTTTCTTTTGGATACGTTTTTGTGTTTTGTATTTATAAGTTATTGTTTCACTGACTGATGAAGGATTAAAACATTTTAATTTGAAACGCTTTTGTGTTCTTGGCTGATTATATCTTGTAGTCATGAAGTTTTTTTGTTTTAAAATTTAATGTTTTATGTTTATTTTTGAAATTAAGTAATACAATGTTAATGAAAAAGTAATTTTTTTAAAACTGGCTCACCGTCCTTAGTATGTCTTGATCTGATGGTGTTTCATAAAATATAAAAAGAAAAAAAGTCGAGAAAATAGAATGCTATTTATTAGGTGGTATAAGCAATATAATTGGTGCAACTCTTTTCTGTATAGAATGACTTGATTTTGTGGCCAGATGTTTGAATTGCTTTGCTTATTTTCCATTGTAACTTATATATACACACACAAATTTGCATTATATGTTTGTATATTTTAATGTTTGGTTTAGATTCTTAAAATTGCAATATATGTCCAGCTGTATTTAATGCCTGAACATCGTCTTAAAGTATAATGGAATGCATGTGCAAAAAAGAAGTAAATGTTATGACTACCATGTACAAAAACTTACATCTTTACTCAAGTTTTAGGAATGTCGTACGTACATGTGTGTGCTATTTTGTTACACGAAAATTAAATTAATAGCCATTTTTATAATCATCTTTTTAATAAAGCATTCCTACATAACATACTGCAGTTTCAAATGTATATAAATACACAAAAATCTTATTACTTGAACTACATAACAAAGTGAATAATTAGATGATCGTAAAAACACTTTGTTATGTAATTATTGTTAAATTTTAAGTTGACCAATGGGGCCTGATAAGCAAAAACATCCTAAAGTTTCCAATGATACAATTATCAAAAAAATCCTAAAGTTCCCAATGATACAATTATCAAAAAAAATCCTAAAATTGCCAATGATACAATTATCAAAAAAATCCTAAAGTTGCCAATGATACAATTATCAAAAACATCATAAAGTTGCCAATGATACAATTATCAAAAACATCATAAAGTTGCCAATGATACAATTTTCAAAAAAATCCTAAAGTTGCTAATGATACACTTATCAAACAACATTGTAATTATTTATTTAAAACATTGATCATTTTTACTATAATTGTAATCATAATTAATCTTATTATTTTTGTCTTCATACTCAAAAGATATAAAAATACAATTTAATTAAAAGTCATGTATAATTTCGAAACAGATGATACTATCATAGATTCAGCAAAAATGTTTTTAATTTATAAACATAAATTTAATAATATTAATATAATAATGTTATGTTAACAAAATAATATAATACATTAATATAATATAATAAATTATTATAATACAATAACAAAGATAATGTAATAACTTATTAATGTAGTGGTAATAAAATAAAACAATAATACAATAATGAAATAAGGTAATACAAAAAATATAAAATAACATAACAAATTAATATAATATAACAAATTAAAATAATATAATAAATTATTATAATATAATAAAATATTATAATACAATAACAAAGATAATATAATAACTTATTAATGTAATGGTAATAAAATAAAACAATAATACAATAATAAAATAAGATAATACAAAAAAATATAAAATAATATAGCAAATTAATATAATATAATAAAATATTATAATACAATAACAAAGATAAAAAAATAAGGTAATACAAACAAACATAAAATAATAATATTTATTGCAGGAGAACTATCTGCCCATCCACCTGTACCACCTCGAGACCTGTGCTTTGTGCTTTGCTTTCGAGCTCAACTTCGGACCTCCCGAGGTGCGATGGAAAAAATCGTTCACGCCAGTCGAGGTGAACAACGTCACCTACAACGTGTCCTACCTCTTCAACCGCATAAATGTAGTAAGTTTCATTCACCGATCACCATGGCACAAACCTCATAACTTTTCGTAATAATCTGAAGTTAATCATTTTCTGATCCAATTTCAATTTCATGTAAACAATTCAGATCATAATAATAATATTTCTTGGAATTTGTAATTCATTTAATTTGACAAATCATGTGACTGGCCTAATGATAATTTGACAAATCATGTGACTAGCCTAATGATAATTCGACAAATCATGTAACTGGCCTAATGAAAATTTGACAAATCATGTGACTGGCCTAATGATAATTCGACAAGTCATGTGCCTGGCCTAATGAAAATTTGACAAATCATGTGACTGGCCTAATGATAATTCGACAAATCATGTAACTGGCCTAATGATAATTCGACAAATCATGTGACTGGCCTAATGAAAACTTGACAAATAATGTGACTGGCCTAATGATAATTTGACAAATCATGTGACTGGCCTAATGATAATTCGACAAATCATGTAACTGGCCTAATGAAAATTTGACAAATCATATGACTGGCCTAATGATAATTCGACAAATCATGTGACTGGCCTAATGAAAATTTGACAAATCATGTGACTGGCCTAATGATTATTTGACAAATCATGTGACTGGTCTAATGATAATTCGACAAATCGTCTGACTGGCCCAATGATAATTCGACAAATCATGTGACTGGCCTAATGAAAATTTGACAAATCATGTGACTGGGCTAATGATAATTTGACAAATCATCTGACTGGCCCAATGATAATTCGACAAATCATGTGACTGGTTCAATAATAATTTGACAAATCATGTGACTGGCCCAATGATGATTCGACAAATCATGTGACCTTTTTTAAATTCAAACTCTAAATTTGCTGGACTCTATGTCTCTGATCATGCATTGATTAGATCTCGCGGTTCCATTGTATTTAATTTATTCCAGCGAAAATCGATTACTATTAGAAAAAATAATGTTAATAAATTTAAGAATTATATATTTAATGGCAATTCCAATTATTTATTAATTAATAATGACCAACATGCTTTGGCAGAAGACACTTAAACCCGAACGCCGAAAAAATTGAAGTTATCTTAACAGATCAAACAACTTTACACGCAGAAACGTATTGAAAAAAGGTAATACTACTGAAAACTATTGTCATACTGTACTGGAAATAGACAGGCTTTATATTTATCAAGCTAGCTAATGATTATACATTAATTAACTTGTCCGGGAGAAACGATCAAAAAGTTGCAAATAATTTTGTAGATTTTTTTTGATAAGATAAACCAGCTAAGATTATGAATGATAGATGACGAGTTAACACCAACAAATAATTACATAAACAATAATGTGAATCACACTGATATGGCAACAATATTTTCTAAATTGAAACCAGTTAGCTTTAAACAATTTGTAAAGAAGTTATCTTCAACAACTAATACAAAAGCCCATCATTACTAAAGAAATGCGTCAGTGGACTTGCACCCTATATAAACATAACATTTGATACCGTGTTTGTTCAAAGAACGTTTCCAATTTGATGTAAACCTCTTTTAAAGAAACCAGAAATTTGATTGTTGATGCAAAATGTTCGACCAGGTATAAGAGCGAATGGACGTGAGAGGAAAAATGGAAGGACGGTTTTTTTAAGATTGATGTGAAATCAACCAACTCGTGAGATTGGTGGAGGACAGGAAGAGGCGGCGATCGATTGTGATGGAAGCTTCAGTGCAACACTCCAAAAACCTAACCATAGGCCAAGGAATTAAAATAAATCGTGTCTGAACTTCTTGCGCCGTTTGCTATCGAACAAGATGTTGAAAATGTTAATTGTACAGTTGTTATTGACAGATACTCTGCTTATGCAAAACCTCATTGCTCTGAGACTTTACTGTGGCAGTTGTTTTTGCACTTTTTCAACCTGTAAAACAATTAATGTTTAATAAAATCCATTTATTTTACCTCTATAACAACTAGCAATTTGAAAAATAGTTTTTATAATATATTACCTTGCAACCTCTATAACGATAAATGTTTTGAAAAAATATTTTTACTTTATTTTACCTTTCAACCTCTATTACGATAAATATTTAAAAAAAATAGTTTTACCTTATTTTCTGGTACTTTAGAATGTGTTCATAATCTATTAAATTAACTTGCATTTTTCATATAAGTTTTCAAAAAATTTAAAACTTATTTTCATAATTCTTCAAATATTTTACATATTTTTCAAAATACATTTTAGGTTTTTTAAAGAATTAATTCAATTTTTGTAATTTATCCAAATTAAATAAACTGCAATGTAAGTTCTTAAGTTTATCTGACAAGTCTCTAATGACTTCTCCATTTCTTTCTTTTAAACTAGACATCTTCCTCTACAAATACCTTATCATTTTGTTGCATTCTTATGTTCGGAACTGCTTTAGATGTTAAACAATTCAGGTTTTATTAATCCAATTACATTACAAGCTAAACCATCTAATCCATATAAGGCGAACATATTACATAAAATAGAGGTTAATATCAATGCTAATGTAATGTATTTTAGTGGGAAGGGCAATACTTAATTATAAAACCAAAACATTTATAATCTTTATACTGTAAATATTACCTTGATAGAAAAAGGAACCATTTGTTTATATTGATGATGATATATTCATTTACCAAGTAAAACTTACCTACAGTTAAGTATAATATAAATAAATTATAATCTAGTATAGCTCATTCACCAGAGACCCTTAAGTTCATACACTTTAGTTCGTCTTTAATATATATATATGTATATATATATATATATATATATATATATACATATACAAACGTGTGTGTGTATTTATATATATATTTATTTATTTATTTATTTATATATAGATATATATAATGTATATAAGAT
>JARUHE010307283.1:0-21087 GCA_031471125.1 Archaeomysis grebnitzkii | reverse complement strand
GTATATATGGTGTGTGTGTGTTTGTTTATATGTTTCTTGCCACTAGTAATATTGCGTTCTATTATATTTATTATATCAAAGATGTGTTACTTTTACGTTGAATTAGAATAAGGAAGGAAATATTGAAGATAACTTATCAGATAAGAAAAAAAATATTTTATTGAAATATAGTTTGTGAAGGTTACTAATAAGAACAATAAGAAATACAATTCTTTATGAATCGTTCCATTTTTCACCTTCAAACAAACTTTACATTTTTTTCTAACAATGCAGTAGCGTCGTTTCAAAAATATTTTAATAATGTCCCATTCTCTCAGCAGTATTTGTATTAGTGACTAAAAATAAAGGAATCATCTACACACAGTTTAATGTTGGTTGCACTATAATAGATTTTATAATCGATTTATAATAGATTTATAATAGATTTTATAATCGATTTATAATATATTCATAATAGATTTTATAGTTACAACTTTTGAGACCTGTATTAAATATACTTAGAGTTTCTTATTTATTTATGTATCTTTTGTTGTAACATTAAAATAAATCATTCAGAACTTTGGTTTCTCTTGTTTTTGGTTTTTAATAATAATAGTCATTTTTGGAGATTTAATATAGTGAGTCTAAGCGAAGTGATCTTTGCCCCAATTCACATAGAAAATCTTTTTTTTGTTATTAGTTCAACCTTGTATTGTTGTATTATCAAATTATGCAATTTTAAAGCATAGCTGAGAGAATTTGTGTTAAGGTAATACTAAAAAGATTTTATTAATTATATTATTTTGTTTTAATTAATATAATTAATTAATAAAATTAAACAACATAATTAAATATAGATAATTATATTTAAGTTACCTACAGTTTTCAAACATCATTTACTTATAATCTAAAATTTTAGATCAAATAATTTTTTATATTTTATAAAAAAAATTGTTTGTTGGATAAAACATTAGAAAAAAACTCTTGTAAATTTTATGTATTTTTCGCATAAAGTTATAAATCAATTTAAAAACTTAAAAAATCATTACCATTTGAATCTTTAGGTAATTATGGATATTTATAACCCTATGACAAATGAGGATAATTATCAATGGTAAAATGGTCATTTGTGACGATATAACACACATAATGTTCATATATATTCTTGCTAATCATAGACAACGCCAAAATAAATACATATGTTGCAAAGTTAAATTCTGACTGAATTGTTATACTCATTTCTAAAAATTATTCTATCATTCTTATATTCTTTATTCTTATACTTGTTGGCCTTTATTCTTTTTCTTACATACTTACGTGCTTAACTCTTATACTCTTTGGTCTTCATTATTTATTCTTACATACTTAACTATTATACTCTTTGGTCTTACATTATTTACTGCTACTTCTCATCAATTATATTTTCCATTTATATTTTGGGTCCTACAATTTCCGCATTGCAATGAAAGTCATATTTGATGAGAAATAAGAGCAGTGGCATCATCTGCACTGAAAACACTTGACTAACTTTCATGTCTAAGATAGTCAAATTTACTAACATTTGTTAACAATGCACACTTTTTTTATTCAATCACTTTTCTTTTGATTCAATCAAAATCGTATCGCATTATATCAATGTGATACGACTTTGATTGAATCACGAGAAAGCTGATTGAATCAATAAAAAAATGTGCACTGTTACAAAGGTTAGTCAATTTGATGATGCCAATTGTGACTATCTTAGACAAAGATAGTCGAGTGTTTTAGTGAGAGAACCACGTTTGTTTTCGTAATCATAAATGCTGAACAATTAAAAAGTTAGTTTTCCTTAAACCAACAATTTAAAAATATATAAATTTCTAATAAACTTCTACTTTTTATGGAGGACTGAGGCCAAAACGGCCCAACTCCGACGGAGTTACCATTGCATTTGGATACTTTGCCTCTCTGACCTCCAATTATTCATTTGATTTACTCACTTTATTTATATAATTCTATTTTGTAAATAAAAGATACAAATATTTCAATTTAGACAAGTTATATAACTCTCTTCCAAGTATCACAAGACACGGTAAAAGTTTGGCTTAATTTATTTTTCTGTTTTTTAAAACAATTTTTATTATTTCAGTGTTTAAAAATTGAGTTATATAGAAATTATTTATTTGTTCTTTCAATGAAGATAAACAGGAAGTTAGCAGATTTGGTTTTTTTCTGACATTCAAATATAATTTTGTTTATTTTGGCCATAAAAGTAGGAATTAACAATAATTGGCACACGTGTTTTGAGCAGATTTCATCTGGTTTGGTGAACTTAAAAAAATCATTTTGCTTTTAGAAAATATTGTTTACGAACATTAAAAATAACATAAGTTTAATATATATAATTTCGTTGTTATTAACTTTATGTTTCAACATTCTATAACAACCAACAATTGTTTTTATTTTATTTTTTTCATTTATATTTTTATATTTTAACTTTCTAATATTTTTATATTCTTATATTTTATGTTTTTTTTCTGTTTATTTTATATTTTCAGGTAGACATAACATCATACCCATTATGAAACCCTCACGTCGGAGGATCGGGCCTCACACCAACAGTTCCGATCAGATGGCCAGCAGGCCAACCACCCCCACCAGATCTGTCCAGAGAGCCTCCGGGGCCAGATCCGTCCTCAAATACATGCATGAGGTTGTGTGTGTGATGTTGGCTCAGCGGGCAGTTTGGTGTTGGTTGTGTGTCGGGAGCTATTTTATTTTATTGAGGTATTTATGAGGATGTGGTATTTGTTTGTTCTGAACTGTGATGGGTGACCAGATGGTGTTGGTGTATTCTATTATTATTTTGTAAACGATGAGTAATGTTTCCTTGGATTTTCCTCAATGTGTTTGCAAGGGTGTTCAGCATAATTTTTGGTGTTTCTGGTTTTTGTTTGTGTGTCTTTGATGTGTTTGGAGTCAGAAGCGAGCCCCAGAATGTTTAGTTCTTTGACTATGGGTAGCAGTGTGTTATTGATGTATAAGCGTAGTGTGTTACCTTAAATTATCGTATGCTAAGTTTACCCCGGCTTGGAGGACGCGCCATAAAACGCTGAGAAGCGGGGCAGATATTGATTAAGTTTGATTAGACCCGATATTTAAATCCCCAAATATTATATTATTATTATATTACTATACTCGGCTTGGTCTAGGGTAAAATGGTTGTGGTAGTTTTATTGGTTTTTAGTGTCAGTTATTTTGTTTTGTCCAATTATGTATTTGTTGTAAGTAGGAAAGTATTTGTTGTTCTGCGTTAGTGGGTTTATGTGAAAGGAAAGGACTGTGATGATATTTGTGTATGTGATTGTTTGTACTTTGTGTGGTGGTCCGGGCAAGTCGGACATGTTTTTGTCTGCAGTAAAATAAGTTTCAAAAAGAAAAATAAGAATAATTAAATTTTAAATTGTTTTTGTTTTTGTTTTAAATTCCATAGTGTGAAAATCTTCCATAGATTTTCACAGTATGGAATACTGTGGCACGTTATATGGCCTCAGTTTTCTTATTGTTTCAAACAATGACATTTGTTTTACTGCCAATAGTACATGTCGAACAGAGTTGGTGATAAATCTTCCTCTTTGAGGTACGCCTGTTTTTGAATTTTTAAGCTGAGTATTGTTTGCGTCTTTTAATGTAGTTGGATGTGTATTTGATGATGATGTTGGGTATTTTGGTATTGTGGAGCTTTTCTAGGAGTTTTTGTATGTGTACAGTATCGAATGATTTCGATTGTGCGTGTGGGTGTTCATTTTTTTGTTGTTATGATGTTAGTTTTCTTGTGTAGTTCTGTGGTGGTATAATTTTGTTATCTAAAGCAATGTTGATGTGTTGGGAGGATAATTTTGTTGGTGATGTAGGGGAGTGTAATCTTTTCCAGTGTCTTACCTATGGGGGTAGGAGTGAGATGGGTCTGTATTACGTATCTATGATTGGATCTTTGTTGGGCTTGATGATTAGTATGGCTATTTTACATGTGTTTGAGATAGTGTTGGTGTTTATGGTTGTATTAAAGATGTGTGTGAGGGTTTAAATCGTTGTGGATCCTAAATATTTTAAGTTTCTTATGTTGATATTGTCGGGTGCTGATGCGTTATTAATTTTTAAGGGTTTTGTTGCAGTTTGGTGTTGGTGTTGGTGTCAGCTTTAATCATTATCATCATCATGTCCTTGTTATCGACCCCACTCCATCCTCGACATTGAGGATGTAGTCCTATGTCGGAGGATCCAACCCTCACCCCAGCAGGTCCAACCATCGGGCTAGCAGCCCACGCCCTCACTAGGTCTGTCCACACACTTGGGAATGCGAACAGTTGCGTGGTGTTGGCACAGCGGGTAATTTGATGTTGGATGTGTGCCGGGAGCTATTTTGTGTGGGGATTTATTTTTTCTAGGCTGTGCTAGTGTTCTGCGTATGTTGGGTGGGAATGTTTATTTACTGTTGTCTAGGGCGGGTCTTTTGACGGTTTCCTGTTCTGTCTGGAATTTGTGTGGTTCGTAACTACATGTTTGTGTGTATAGTTCGGAGTGTGGTCTATTGTGGAGTGGTTTCCATGCTGACTGTGCAGCTGTTGTTGTGGTCGAACATTGTAGGTTTCATGTGTCTTGGATTTGTTTGTTGTTTTGTGGTTTGGATGTTGTGCTATTTGTCTTAGTTGGGAGCCGTATAGTTGTAGGTGGGTTTTGATGGGGAGGAGTTTTGTCTCTTCATGGAGGTGTTGGTGTCCTGTGTGCATCCTGTGGCTGTTCGTAATGCAGTGTTTAGTTTGGTTTGCAGTGGGTGTATGTTTATGAGTGGTGTTATAGGTAATCATATTTTATTGGCATATTTTAGTATAGGTATAGTTGATGTTTTGTATGTTGTTAGTAGTCTCTTGAGTTTCCCCCAGCATGTGAGCGCTTTCATCAGTTTTATTGTGTTTCTGGTTTTGTTGTTTTTATTGCTTGTATGGGTTTTGAGTTGCTAGTTTTGGATCGAGTGCGAGTCTCTGAATTTTAAGTTCTCTAACTGTTCATAACTGTATGTTGTTGATATATAGATGTAGTGTGTTGCTGTATTCGGCCGGATCTGATGTGAAAAAAGAAGTGGGGTTTTAATTGCGTTTGTGAATTGATTTTGTGTTGTAAGTAGTGTAGTGTTTGTCGTTCAGCTGTTTGCGGGTTGATGTGGGAGGAGAAAACTGTTATGTTATTGGTTTACGTTCTATGGTGGTTACCGTAAGTCTGAGATGTATATATTGAATACTGTTGGTGATCAAACTCCTCCTTGTGGTACATGTTTTTACATGTGGGCTTTAGATGGTGAATTGTGCGTATTGTTTACGACCTTTTTGTAATTTGAGATAAACACGCCACCTATCCTGGAGGCCCAATATTCACTTCATCACCATCACCATCACCATCATCATCATCATCATCAATCATCTAATCAGCATCCAGTGATCATTATTATCATCGTTCTCAACAACAACATTATTATCCAACCATCATCATCCAATCATAGTTGTAAGTATTACTAGTATTACTATCATCATCATCATCTCCATCTCCATCTCCGTCGTCATCATCATCATCATCATCATCATCATCATCATCATCATCATCATCATCATCATCATCATCATCATCGTTATTCGTTGTTATTACTATGATTATTTTTGTTACTGTGATCATTGTTGCCATTATTATTATTTTATTTCCTTAACATTCACGTTATCTAACGCCTACAAATAGAAACAGTTTTAAAAAGCCAGATATTTAATTAAGACTGTCTTACCTAAATATAAATTGAATTAGGGAGAATTGAAAGTATAAACTAAAACTATTAGTTCAACTAATGTCCAATGTTATTAGAGCCAAAATCAGTGCCAATACAGAGGTTAGTAGCAAAAAAAACTTTAAAAAGTTGGCACTAATTCTTTATGTATTTATACACTTCATCATGCTTTGCTATAACGTTCTGTTATTAGTATTATTGTTGTTTATTTATTCGAGTTGTGTTTAAATGTTTAGACTATGTATTATGCATTGTAGTAAAAACAACATTAATGTTATAACATATCTCTTTGTCAAAATAATTTATATTCAATACCATGAATGTTTGTTATTTAGAAGAAACAAAAACAAACTGATTATTCATAGGTTTGTATAATTGTATATAGCTTAATATCCGTGTTTTAAAATCAATTTTTTTGGATGGAACACACAGAAACTGAAAAGTGCTGTGCCATACAAAATTTAATAGATCAAATAGGGAAAATATCCAGACAAAAAATTAAATTTTATTGCGACACATCCATGAGAATTCATAAATTTCCAATTCAAAAAATATTGAATTGTTGTATGTATGAAACATTGAACATATGTTCATGGCATAAGGACAGTGTAATTCAATAAGCTGAATTACAACTCCATCACTTTTAAAATCTTGAAAAAGTTGTTTTCTGACTAGAAATTGTCAAAGTCTACAAAAAGTCTAATAAATTAAAAAATGTATAAATGCTAAAGATCATTTTTTCTGTATGCGGGCTAAACCCCGGCACCATCTTCTTTACCAACTTTCACTAAATAACATAAAATAGGTTAAAAAAATAAACACGATGTTAATTAAACCTGATAGAAAAGTCCAAAAGATTTTAAAAAACAAACTAAATCCATGATCAGGATTTCATCATTTAAAAGCTTAATTAGAGGAAGCCTGGCCAAACCGAATTGTGCTCTCACTGGAATAGATTGTACAGGCGGTTAAAAATGATCATACAGTAAGCACAGAACTTTGCAAGATAGACACACTGGTGGAGCATGATTAACCTTTGAAGGCAAAAATATCTCATGAGTCAGCCTAGTGTGTACTCTTCGCAACCCCGTCAACAATATTAAAATGCCTTGCAAGGCAGTCATGCGTAGGCCAGTGGACTAAGTTGGGGCGGATTGATTTTAATTTGGTATTGGTGGTGAGACTACAAACAATCTTGCCACTGACCAATTATATATCGACGAATAGAATATTTAGTGTCCTCAAAAGGAATGGCTATGCGAGCAGGCTGGACTTGGACCACGGCCACATCAACTTGTTTGTTTCCAAGAACTCCCACATGTCCTGGGAACTAGCATACAACAAACCCTTCTGATTTTTTATAAATTTTAAATATGTGTTTTAATATGTCTGCAGTGCTTTACCAATGAGAACTTGAAAATTTTTCATTATTCAGATTCTTAGTTTTTCATGGATATAATAAGAGTGGCTGTATTTATTACTTATGTACGGTTGTAGTGCTAGATATCACTTTGAAAAGAAGATATAAATAATTAAAGAGGTGGAAGAGTAACATTGTTTGGGCATAGTCATTACAGGCCTGTGACCAATAGAGAGAGTTAAGTTCTTTGGAAATATTTGTTGACACAGTTGACAGATACCACAATAAATATAGTGGTAAGTGAATAGACATCAAGGAATTCAATACCAACTCCAAAATAGACTGATATATTCAACTAATAAAAGAAGGAAGTTTGGACGTTCTAGAAACATGTGAAGCTAGAAAAGAGGGCAATACAACAATGATGAGCATATGCCTTTGAACAGACACCTCACCTCACCAATCCGCCTGTTAGATAGACAACCTAATGAAAACGGTGTTTTTCTTATATCTGGAGATAGCGGATAGCAAATGTAGAGGAGGTATGCTGAAGAAAAATTAGGACAACTAAAAAAATAATTAAAGTCTTAAGAATCAAACGCTACACACTAAAAGTAGAAGTACAAAAAAAACTTTTGTAGAACTACATAACGTAACAGAAGATTTATAAGCCACAGTAAATGTAGTATAAATGTCAAGTTGGAAGGTGATATTGGCATAAAAAATTGTTTATAAACCCAGTCAAAAGTTGAGTTGGTAGGGATTAGATGTTAAGAGATCTGATATACAGCAATAAACAAACATTTAAAAAGTGGTCTATGAATTATTTCAAGATAAATGTGTACACAAACTATTCCCTGGAGATTTCAAGATACTGAAATGAATGAAACTATAAAATGAAGATTGAAATAGCTATAGAACACAACATAAATAAAATTTACAGAAGAAACTAAAAAGAAGAAAAAGAATAAGCATTGACAATGAAATACTTCACGAGTGAATGAATAGGATAAAACTAATTGGAGATGGTAAAGACGTGGTCAGTAATGAATCCGTATATAGTATCAACGAACTACCAAATAGACCAAAGAAAAACACAAAATCTGGATATAAGGAGTTGCTAGGACACATACATACAATGAACCAAGACTTGTGATGGATTGGTTGATTATATAAATAAGCGGGCCAATGCCCAGCGCTGCACCCGGAGGGTATTCAGCTCTTTCAAACGACATAACATTAACTAAGTAGCATAAAAAGGGCTAAAAATTTAAAGAGTGCTAGTCAAAGCCGGTAAAACAGTCCAATAGACTTTACAAATTCAACTAAACTTTGAATTGGGACATCTTATCAAGATTTGTAAAGAAAGAGTGCCCAGCACTCAAGATTCTTAAGGAGGATTGTTGAATGAATGAATCACAAGAATTGACCTATACCAACCATTGCATCATGGGAGGGTACGCGAGATTGATTTTAGTGTGGTGCAATGGAGGTTATAAAAAGACTTTCTACTATTTTTGGTCTAATTTAGGCAGGTTTAAAAATATTGAATCACAGTACATTAAAAGCGAATTGATCAACTGTCTGAAATTCAACTTTATTGTACTCAAACATTCTCAATATAACCACTCAGTTCAGAATAACTCAATCACTAAAAAAGACAATAATTTTAAAGGTTTTGATAGTTTACATTCATACCATTGAATGAAACATTCGTATCCAATTTCATTTTTTGAAATGGAAGTTAAATTTTTCAATGAAATACTAGGTTTTCATTTATTATTAAGATAGACTGATTTGTTTATCAAAGTAACATCAAACATGATTTTTTTTTCATGGTTTAAACCAAACTGAACAAAAAAAAGTTTTATTACAAAACGTACATAAATGTTTATCAACTCATTCATTTATATTTTTCTTTCAATTATGTATTGGAGTAATAATTTCAGGTTTGCATTTGAGCTCTGTATATCATAGAAGTTTTTGGAGGCAATCCAAGTTGTGAATTTAATCAATTTGTTTTCATGTTGTTTCAAGACTGTAAAAGTTCTTTAGTTTTATTTTAACAAATCTCTTTACTTTATTAGTTTTTATAAACTAAGCAACATTTTCATTAGCAAGTCATGAATTGGCATCTTTTTTTGTTGTTTGAAAGAATTCACTCTAAATGTGATATTTTATAAACCTTTGGTTTATATCATCATAAATTAACTTAAATTAGGAATAAAGAAAGAGGATATTAACTGAATATTTTTATTTTAATATAAATGTGAGCATATGTTTAATGCCATATTTCATGGGACATTATTAGCAACTTACACGATAAAACAATAATAGCTTTACTTACAGATTAAATTTAAGAATATTTCTTATATATACATCATATCACTTTACTATAATCACCAATCAGTTTTCATCTTAAAGACAAAAAATATACAATATATTTTGAGAAAGATATCTAACAAGTAATATTAATATCATTCATTATTTTACATATGGCAATTCGTTCAGTGTACACCACTATCAAACCACCCTTTCGACCACAGTCTAGTGCAATAAATAGCAGAACTTTAATTGGAATGCACTTACTTATTTATTTATTTCAAAATAAATTATTCAAATAGAGTAAAATAAATTGGACACTTCAAAAGAATATTTTCTACATGTAAAAGATTATTTAGATTTCAAGCAAATGTTCAAACATCGAAGCTATGCTATGGATGGCAAATTCAACCTTACAAATTTTACATAATTTTATACTTAAATAAATTTTCAGTTTTAAATAATTTCTAAGCGAAGTTTTCATTGGCAGGAAACTAATTTACAATTTTTTTTATATAAATGGTTCAACCAAAAACTTTATCAAGATTTAAAAATGGTTTATTTTTATAAACAATGCATTACTTTTGCGCGATTTTCATTATATGTTAAAACAATTTATTTTTAGTAATAAAAACTTTTTTTCAAAACAAAGCCAAACAAAAGTCCTTTATCAAATAAAAGCATAATTAATAACCGTTTTCATAATTATTCCCACAACAAAAATAATAATAATGTGAGAAAGTATTAATAAAAAAAGTGAAGTTAGGAACGTCAAAATAAAAGATCACAATTGTTGTGAATATATTTTCTCTTTGAGAATGGGAAATTATCTTCAGAGTGGCAATGCAGAATATTTACAATTTTAGATTTTACGGAAGACAGACAAAAGTTGGATTTTCTACAGAGCAATAATAATGAATTGTGATTGACAAAAACGATCTTCGTGAAACCGAAACAGTTAAGTACATTGAAGACCAATGATCGTTGCATCTTAGCTGCACAACAGTCTACATTTCCAGCTTTTCCTCTTCAGATACACATCGCCCATTCTTAACTCTAAGAAGCTTTGCCTAAACATTTAAGTGGCGACTAATATAAATCGTGGTCTCGACCGCACTTTTTCTCGATTCAATCAACGTTTTATAATAGTAAGTCATTGTGATTAAATCAATAAAACGAGAGGTCGAGATCACGACTATAGTCACACAAAAAAATCCAAAAGAGATTTATGTCACGAAAATTTATATATACAAATAGTAACATAATAATAACAGCAATAAAGTCTAAGATCTGAAACACATTTTCTTTAAAAATTTATCAGTTCAATACATTTGTCATTCAAAGATTGAATGTAATTGAAAGTGTATATGTATTCAACATATAGATACACATATATATATATATGCACATGCATATACATATATGCACATGCATATACATATATATACACATATATATATATGCACATGCATATACATATATACATGCACATGTATATACATATATACATGCACATGCATATACATATATACATGCACATGCATATACATATATACATGCACATGCATATACATACAAGTAATTTTGTTCTATTATATAATTTTATTGAAGCACCAATTAGCTTTTTAACTTATAAATCATTTTCGAGAGTAAAATTAAATAACAAAGTAAAAAATAATGAATATAAAAATAAAATTAATTGATCTAATTCACTCGGGTTGTTTCACTAAAAAAATCTTTTCATCGAATAAATTAATTATTTTACAAAAAATAGACATGGTCACGTAGGAAACAAAGACGAAATGGCTGCCAGGCCAAAAGCTCTCTATATTAATGACTATATTTATTTATCTAGCTTATATCAACGATCAGACTGGACTAAATATATAAATAATTTAAATATACAAATATATTCCATGACTTGTTTATAAGGCGAAAACAGAAACTAACAAGAATTTTTACATTATATATATTTTATTGACATCAAAAAGTGCAACGAGAAAATCCTCTTGCAACCGCAATCATCACCTCAGTGCCAAGTCTTAAGCAGGCTTTGGTGATGCAAGATTCATGCAACACCCTGAGGCATAAAAGACGATTTTAACGAGTGGGTTTCTTTCATATTCCGGCATGGAATGCCAAGAAACCATGATACGGTTCGGCATAGAATGTCATAGAAACCATGGTTCCACGGCTCGGCATGCAATGCCACAGATACCATGACACCACGATTCTGCATATTATGCCACACATACCATGACACCACGACTAGGCATAGAATGCCATCGGGAAAAGTGATGACAGTCATTGTCATAATGACGAGGATGCCACATCGTCCAATTCACCAGACGAACAGATAAACCGACCAGCTCTACAGGTCGCACACGCACACACACTAACAAAGAGATTCGGACAAATTTGATGTAGACTCGTCCCCTTGTTTGGTCTTTTACGGAGACGAGGCGTCCGCTAGCATGTCAGGGCGAGGCGTGTAGAGCGTCTTGGTCTTTAGCAGAGTGGAAATCTCCGACTGGAGACCCAGCTCAGGTGTTGGACGAGTGGTGTTGCTGGATCTGCTGCAGAGTCTCTGGCGTGGCGTACTGCTTCAGCACTGTGTTCTCGAACTCCAGCTGTGTGATCTTCTCCATCAGCTCGCCGATCTTCTCCTTCAAAACTTCCACCTCCTCCCGCACCGCAAACATCAGGTGAGACTTGACAAGGTCCTGCAAGGAAAAAGGATACATTAGTTCGGGTTCATTCTGTCTTCATTTTGGGTTAAACAATTTTTAAAAAATGGGTTTTATTCTACCTTAATTGCTGTCAATTAATTTAGAATGAAAAAAAGTTTGGTTTCATTCCATCTTAATTGCTGTGTCAAATAATTAAAAAAAATCATTCTATCTTACTCGTATGAAATAAATAAGGTCAAAGCAAAGTTTATCACTCTCAAGACATAAATACAAATTATTACACTTAAATCAAACATAAGTTTAAAACTTTTGATAACTTTGTTAATGTATTTATAAAATATTTATTTTTATTATTTGTTTTGTTTTGTTTTTTGAACTTTTACAGTTGGCAAAAATTTTGTATTTGA
This sequence comes from Archaeomysis grebnitzkii, assembly GCA_031471125.1. Lineage (NCBI taxonomy): Eukaryota > Metazoa > Arthropoda > Malacostraca > Mysida > Mysidae > Archaeomysis > Archaeomysis grebnitzkii. Next base: position 8,520 of record JARUHE010307283.1, on the reverse strand, counting down.
AGACAAATAAACGAGTGATATAAAAAGTATTTATTTTAGTGAACATTTTATTTCACTGCTTAAAAATAAAATCTATCTACAGCTCAAGACATAATTCAATGGTATTTGTAAACATTTCTATAAATTCCATTTCACTTTCATCATCTTACCCAGAACGTAAAAGCAAATATATTTGGTTATTCATGGTTTTTAATTTATATTACTTAGTAGTAATAATAATAATAATAATAACAATAATAATAATAATAATAACAATAATACAATAATAATAATACAATAATAATAATACAATAATAATAATAATACTAGTAATACTAATACTAGAAAAACAATATTAATAATAAGAAGAAGAATAGCCGCGTCTCTGAACTGAAATGTTGTGCTGACGTTGCAGCCACGCCTTTATCGTCACCAAATATCAAGAAGTGTGATAGCAAATAGAACAAAGAACATTTCGAGAAATTCCTTAGAATAGGAACACAAATAACATTTAATTAGAATGGGAAAATTAATCCCAAAGAAACGAGCAATAATGTATTTCTATAAAGAAGAGAAACTACCTACAAATAGGAACATACATCCCAAAGGGAGCAAAGATACCAAAAAAAACTTTGGTAACATCCCAAAGGGAACAAAAGCTAATTAGGAACATCCCTCCAAAAGAAGAAATACTAATTAGGATTATCCTTCTAAAAGGAACAAATTTCATGAAGACCATCTTAACAATAGGAACATTCACGAAAGGAACAAATGCTAGTTAGGATCATCCTAACAATAGGAACACGAATGGGAACTCACAAGGTCGGGCACAAAGAAGAGGAACTGTTCGTCGGTGAGTCTGACGTCATAAACGAAGGAGCTTTTTCGGGACCTATTTGTGTCCTTCTGGTGGATAGGCGGAGAAGTAATACCGGTCCGGCGACCCCTAGTCTGTGCGGCGGGAGATTGTGCCGGAGACGGGGAAGGAGACAGATCCGGCGAGACTGGAGAACAAGACAGGGGGGATAACCGTTCCTCGGGTGTGGGAAGCAGAGGACTGGAGGAATACTCTGTCTTGCTGTACTCCAGCCGATTGTACATTAATCCATCGTCGCAATCTAGACGGGAGCACGAGTCCTGTGGGATGTCTGTGGGGGTGCTTGGTGGAGTCATCAGTTGCAGGCCCCCGAGGGAGTTGCTACCCACTGGGTAGCCGCAATGCACGGCCTCCATGTGCATGGTGGTTTAATAATCCAAGTGGCAGATGAGTTCACAAAATAATCACAACACTCGTGTGCAAAAATCTACTTTTTGGTAATAATTCACAAAAAGATTCACTTCAGTTTACTATCAATTCACAATCGAGGAAATATTTATTTTAGTTGTATTTCAATGCATCAAAACAAAATTCTTTTTTTTTCAAAAATAAAGCAAACTCGGGCGACTAAATTCCAAAGAGTTAAAACGAGTGAGAAATGTCGGCCGGGAGAGCTGTGAAAGCACTTGTGTTCAAAGAGCCGTCTGGATGTCTACTGACGCTCCACTCCGTTCCCCCAACTTATATCAACGACACGTTCATGCACAAACTCACCCCCACCCCTGCCTCTCCCCTACTCTCTTACCTCCAAGAATCGGGGGTACGCTCTTCGTATACCCCTTCCCCAATCTTATCTATCTAGCTTATTATTTGGAGGCACGCACACACATACATGCGTACACACGGCCATCTTTACCATAGAGATATGAAATATTTAGGCGCACTGCCAATGGTAATATTTAATTACCTCTGATAGACGTTCAAGCATAGATCACATGAATGTGCTTCCACAGCGCTGGGATCGATTGGATGCTCAGTGCAGTGGGGCACTTATTAATGGTTTGATATCTTAACCACGATTGTTAGTTTTTAGTTTTAAAACATGTTTACACTTTAAAAAGTGTCATTCAATAAATTACATTATTGTTTGAAAGATGAAAAGGGTTCGAGGAGTTTGAGAATTGAAACAAAGAGCGACAGAAATGGAATAAACCCAACTGGTAATTCCTCCCATGTAATAAGGTTAATTTCAAGATATTTCAGCCCAGATGACAATTCTTGATTTTTGTCTAAGGAAATGAACATTGGAAAATTAGGATTTTTGTCTAAGAAAACGAGCATTGGAAAATTAAGATTTTGTGTATTTTTACCTATTACATATCCAATTTATTTTAAAGGAAACAACATTGTATGAAATGATAGTTAGTTTTTTTTTTATAAAGAAATGAATAGATTAAAATTAAACTCCAGGGTATTTACCCATCTCAAACAAAAATACAACTCACACCACTTGAATAAATATAAATTTAAATGTATAATTTATAAAACGTTAGGTAACTCCATCAATTTTATATTATATAAATATATATATAATATATATATAATTTATAAAGAGTTATGAGCTCCATCAAATTCAATGAAAATTATATATCGACTTTAGAACACGAATGTAAAAAATAATTTCTAGATTTCTTGTTAAATCTAGTTTGTTTGTTTCTAAATTTCTGCAAATGTTAAGTGACATTATTTTTGGTTCTGCGAAAAAGTTAATTTAAAAATAATTTGTTTAGAACTTGGACAAAGTTTTCAGCAAATATAGATAGCTCTTAGGTGTGTAGTTATTCCGATCGTACAATGCAAGAATTTACATTTCTCTAAAAAAATAAAAATAAACCTTCTAAGAATTATTTTTACATTTTTTATGACAACGAACTTGTTTTTTCTTATAAATAGTTTTACCATTTGTATTTTTTCAGTGGTTATACAACATTGAGAACAACTTGGACGTTTCTTGCCTGGTGAGAAACATTAAGCAACGTTGGGTTTGGTTATTATTGGATGGTTCACTACTTATGAACGTCAGACATTTATGCGGAAAATCCGATTTGTACCCAGAACAGTTGACAAAATTATTCTTAATTTTTGAATTTATCAACCCTTCGAGTCCTTAATTATTGTTCCAATAAAGACTAAAAAGTGTATCCAACGACCTTTTCTCATCACATGGGTCAAAGGGTTATTTAACCACTCTAATGACCATTCAAAAAAGAAGAAAACCAAGACTAATAATTTGAGAAGTTTTTGATGCCGAACAACATGACCGCCCTTAACCAGGAAGAACCAACTCCGCCGCCACCGTTCAATGAAGAGAAACTTTACACCTCACAAACCTGTCCTCCGTCACACAAGTGTGCGTTTGTCCCTCTAATTACAACTTGCCTTCATCAAACATTTCGGTGCAAGTATTTATAGAAATCTTTCTTTATTCAAACTAATTACGAGTAAGAAACCAACTACTTGGCTATCCATTATTAAATATAATTCTGCCATTTTATTAAATCTAATTCTGCCATTTTATTAAATCTAATTCTGCCATTTTATTAAATCTAATTCTGCCATTTTATTAAATATAATTCTGGCATTTTATTAAATATTATTCTGCCATTTTATTTCGTAAGTTAGTTTTTGTATAGACTTTCATATAAATTTAAACTATCAATAATCATCCGTTCATAATTGAGAACGAACTCCCTACATACAGTGAATGTTATTTTTAATAATAACTTTATAACATTTTATTACCTACGACAAAAAAATGGTTATGCATAAAAAAATAGATACTAAAGTGGGAAATTTGGATTTTAATTTGAACAATTACTTAACAACTTGTTCAACTTTCATGGACATCGGAAATGGAAATGTATTTGTTAGGATGTAACAAAAATATTTTTTTTGTGAAAAACAGGAAAAATATAGCACAGAAAAACTTTCAACTTTTTGAATAGAAACAAAATTTGACAATTTATTGTTCTTGATTTGTTTGTAAACTTGGAATAGCTGCAGCATAAAAATAATCTGATCGTTGATGCATTAAACAGTAAACAATTATGGCAACCCACAATCAAATGAACATAAACAAAAAGAAACCAAGACATAATTATGAACCAACAATGTTATCATCAGTCCAGTAATTAAAACTGTCGATACAGTTTTATTTACATTTACATTTTATTTACAAAAGGTAAAAATAGAAACGGACATCATGTTAGTGATACCAAAGCTAATGTTATCATTTCAACATTAATGAAATTATATAAAAATAATAAGTTATATTATTTTAACAACGATTTTTGTTGAAATTTTATTATCATTATCATTATTATTTTCATTATTATTACATCATTATCACTATAACCATAGATAGCCATTATTATAAATTATTATTTCATTATTACAGAACACTGGAATGAATCATCAGCTGGAGTGAATGTCAACAGAACCCAATTATCACAATTACTCCCAACGACACCTGGTGACATAAATTGAAAAGGTTGAAAATCGACTAATTAGTAATTAATCATTAAACACACGTGCCTGCATGACCTCGAAAACACGTGTTGGGGATCGAACCTGGCACCAAAGCATTCATAGACAAGTGCAACAACACCAGGTTTGACTTCAATGGATCGACAATAGCACAAGTCCGGTAAGCTCTTATTGGGTTACCTTACTTGTGCTACTGCCATCCAAACATTGAGGATTACGTCCCCATAAAGTTTGGTGACAGGAAAAACTTTGAACAAACATTATGGCAAAAATGAAAAAAATTCCACAAACTTGGTGAACAAAAACATTCAGACCTACACCTTGTACGAGCCTGACAATTCGTCCAGTTTTCAAGTCTCATGTCCACAGACACGACAAAAGAAGAGATAGAATGATTGAATCAAGCATTTCAGTGGACAACCGTTATCTCGAGTGTTACTCTACATTATCATTTGCTATAAAATCTTCCTCTTCCTTGTAGAGATTAAATTCAGATAGACGAACGGACGAGATGACAATTTTGGTGATGTTGAATGATCGTAATAAAAAATGTTGGTCATTCCTCTCGGATAATGATTAACTAATTAATAATTATTATCATGGTTAATGATAATGATTAACTAATTAATAATTATTATCTCCGTTATTTAGATGCGATTCATCAATATTTAGTTGTAAAAGATAGCACATTTATTCAATCCAACTTTGGTTGTATAAATCTCATGGAATAACAACATTATATTATCATTTTTGATTAGTTTTTCATCCTCTCGCGCATCTTTTTTAACCATTTGACAAATAATTATTCTCTACAGAATAACAAATATTTAATTTTTGTATGGGACAAACCAATGTTAAAATTGCATTTAGGTTACTGCAACATCATTAGGTGTAAAGCAAAATTATGAACAAAATCATATAATTATATCTATAATGTTAATAATAACAATAACAATAACAATAGCAAAATCAAAAGAAAATGAATAAAAACATTCATAAATAACAACAAAAAAAACATTCATAAATAACAAAAAAAAAAACATTCATAAATAACAAAACACAAAAAAAAGCATTCATAAATAATAATAAAAAAAAATGATAATCATAATAAAAAAAGGATAAACAAAATTTGAATAAACCCATAGCAATTAATTTCCGAAGATTATCCTTGCCAGGCACGAAGGCAAAATAAAGCAAAAAATACGGAAGGCAGACTGCAAATAATTCAGATTTTAACCTTTCCTAAAAGCAAACAAAAAAAATGGTAAAATCTAAGTTCTGCACAAAATACAAAGCCGTTCCATTTCCTTCATAGCGGTAAACAAAAGCAAAACCAACAATAAGGATGCCCCGTTACTGTTACTTTTCATAACAATAATAATAGACGAAACCAATAATAATAACACACTTGCAACAAAAAACATTCAAGTAGTACAACAGCTACTACTACTACTACCACAATAGACACGAGCATTCATGTATGTAAATGGTGAAGCGTATATGCACATGAGCACGCCTTCCCACCATGTGCACATATGTGGCATGTACACTGGTGTGACGTCACAGAGTCTAGCAGACTGCGAGGCGCCTGAGTTTCTTTCGATGTGGTATTAGTGGTGTGGATTTCATTATTATTTTAACAATAATATTGTTATTGTTGTTACTAATATTAGGATTGCTATTATTGTTAATAAATACTGTTAAGATTGACATTGGTATTATTAATAACGAGTTGTTATTATTATTATTAATAACATTAGGATTATTATCATTATTATTATTAATGTTGGGATTGTTATTGTTATTGTTATTAGTATTATTACCTTTTATCAACCTGGGTAAATAATAAATCAAATATTATCAATTATTACTTTTAGTCGTATTATTTTTACGCCAAATTTTACTTTACTTTATTTAAGATAGACACAACATCAATATGTAACTAATAACTTTTTACTCATTGTACCGTAGTGTAGACGGAATTCATTGATTTTAAACCTTGGTGTAGTAAACAAATAAGTATCTAAATAAGTGAAAACAATTCTCCATCATTATTTGTTTCAAATACTTGATGTGGTATCAAATTGATTAAAGATAACGATGATAAGCCTGTCGTTGTATAATATTTGTCAATGTAGTTCATGGTTTACAAGGATTATGATATACATTTTATCATAACTATTATTATTATTTACAGTCATTAATGGCAATATCATTGCTAAATAAATACTGTAAATGCTACAGAGTAATGTTTAATGTAGCATTGTGGATTTTTATTTACTTTGAGATGAAGGTAAAGTCAAAGATACATGATTTGAAATCGATATAATCAAAATAATAATCAAAGGCTAGAATAATACAAACGTAATTCAACCTAGAATTAATTTAAAGAAAATCTGATTTTCAAACTATTTTCTCATTATCAAACATATCTACAAATATGATTCCATCCGGGGCTCTTATTAATAAAAACACGCAAACGCATAAGGCAGTTTTCTCCTTGTGGCATACATACCCACCAAAAGAAGGTGTACATCACAGTAATGTAGTGTTGGAAGGCATACCACATCACAGGTGAGTCAGTTGGATAGGCAAACAAAACCAGTCAAACAAGACTGTTTACTCTACGAAATCCAGGTAGAAAAGGTGAAATTAAATTACCCTCAACAACGACCATATATAAATTCATTTAAAATTATAAATCAACAGATGATTTTAAAAAAATCATTATTGATGTAATTATTTTTATTATCGTTGATTTCATTAAATATTCGTCAATTTAATTATTAATTTTATTGGACACATTTCGAGGGCAAGCTACATCATGTGTAACGTTACACTCTGGACAGTGTTTTAACTCATCAGTTTTTATACCCATTAACATGTTTCAAAAACTAGTTACTGCAAAGGGGAATTTTCCCGCGAGTTCTTATCAGTTTAGTCATCGATTCATTTTAGTGCATATGAAAGGAAAAGTTGAATAGATCTGTACGGTGCATAGACTATGAAAAAAAAATATTTTCAATTTTTCCCTCAGTGAATTCATCCATAATTGTATAATAATACTGTAAAAATTGCAGTTTTTAACACGAAGAAGAATTGGTAAACATTTAGCTTTAATGGTAACGTATTAAACAATTTATGTACGCTGTCAAAGATTAAAACTTGAAACAACAAATCTAAGCATTTTGAAACTACTAATGCTGTGGACCGCAGACAAAGTCAGCAACAAGACAATACGAGCCAAACACAACCAATGTTTACAAACAAACCCAAAAGCAATGCAAAGGCTGTAGGGACATTTGCATGCATGAATGAACGCATGACGTCACAAGCAGTGCAGAGGTGTTCCCTTGACCCAAGTCTCCATATAAGAGGTGAAATCCAATCAAAAAAAGGGAGGGGGTAAACTGATTTTGTAGGGGCGTATCAACTGATTCCACAAACAATGGTGCTATTGATATTATAGACCTACGCACAAGCAAAATAAGTTGATGCAACACACGTCTTTTGCCATATATATATATACGAGGACGGTATTGAAAAAGTATTTTGTATTATTATTATTACTGGGTGTTAATCATAAAAATAATTAGTTCCTGTCTATTGCATATAGGTGCTGAATGAGCATAGTTACTAAAGCTGTTTGAATGCTTTGAATTGGCGTCTGCACATCAACAACCATCGTTATAAGGGCTAAGATGCATTCAAAATACCATTGAATATAACCCTTACTGGACATGACGAATTGGGTCCTATGGGCAATCAGGGTTGATAGGATAATACCGCCTGTGTAATAAAAGTTCGCGGCCATTAACTAAACAAGGAAACTTTGGTCAAATAGAATAATTGAACACTTCTCGGAAAAATATCTGGTCAAGTTCTATAAAAAAAATTATATTTCATTTTCTCTTGATTTAACAAATATTTACAATTTCATTTCACATTATTAAAATTGGAAGAAAAAATACTCTGCGAAATGTGTGTTCAAGCAAGCTACAATTAGGAAGTTGGAATTATTTTTAATTGATACTTTGAGGTTCTTGGATTTTGCTGTAAGTTATCTACGGTGGCCATAATTTATACTTTTAATGCAATTGCACTGACAAATAGTTTATTGTAATACAAATCCACTCTCTACAAACACTATCGACCATATCTGCACAAATGTAATTTTA